>ONZH01002487.1:0-37783 GCA_900303285.1 Rhinella marina
GGGCATCGGGAAAGAAGGCAGCAGCAACCTGAGAAGTGGTTTGTGACTCTGGGAAGGGTCCCGAAAACAGTTCCTGAGAGTATGCCGGATCGCATTCCAAATTTTCCTAGGAGGGGGCAGACTGGGGGGAAGGAGGTTGAGGTCGAGGAGCCTGAGGAGTGCTCCCTTGGGTAACGTGGGTGGACTGCGTGGAAGACTGACTGGCGGACAAATTACTTGAAGCATTATCCGCAATCCACGAGATCAGCTGTTCGCACTGTTGTGGTATCAACAGTCCTCTACTACGTGTCCCTGTAAGTTGAGACATGAAGCTAGGGAGTGTAGCTCTGCTGCGTTCCACAGCTCCCTCATCAGCAGGTACTGTCTCACCCTGCCCAGGACCACGGCCTCTGCCCCCTGCAGTAATTGAATGCCCACGCCCTCGTCCTCGACCCTTAGCCCTGGGGTTCAACATTTTCTGTATATAAGTGTATTCTATTAAAAAATAAATAAATAAATGGGCCTGGTGTACTGAAACCCACAAACTTTTTCAGTCTGGTTTAATTTTGTGACGTACAGAAAGTGTCACCTGGACAGAATATACGGTTTGGAGTGAGTGTGCTGAACTGTGACACACAGAAAGGTTACACGCAGCTGTGTGAAATGGATTTGTATCACTCAGCTAAAACAACCAAAAAAAATATTTTTTTTCAATTTTTTTTTAAATATTTTTTTCTTTTAGTTTTGTTTTTTTGGGAAGGTGACGTGCAGGAACTATCGGAGACCTAACTCACACCCTGTTAACGGTGGCTATTTAGACTGCGACCCAGACAAATGTCGCACAGAGATTTTTAGGATCAAGCTATATATACGTGACAGGTAGCAGGTGACTTGGTTGTATTTTGTGACGTACAGAAAGTGTCACCTGGACAGTATATACGGTTTGGAGTGAGTGTGCTGAACTGTGACACACAGAAATGTTACACGCAGCTGTGTGAAATGGATTTGTATCACTCAGCTAAAACAACAAAAAAACTAATTTTTTTTCTATATTTTTTTTTGTATTTTTGGGAACGTGATGTGCAGAAACTATCGTAGAGCTAACTGACACCCTACTGACGGTAGCTATTTAGACTGCGACCCAGACAAATGTCGCACAGAAATTTTTGGGATCAAGCCATACACGTGACAGGCAGCAAATGACTTGGTTGTATTCGGTGACATACAGAAAGTGTCACCTGGACAGAAAATAGTGAGTTTACTGAACTGACACACAGAATGGTTCAACACTGCTGTGTGCAATGGATTTGTATCACTGAGATATAACATAAAAAAAAGGGGTTATACATGGCTATAGCTGCACTACTAGTGCCAGCCAGCCAAGTGACAAAAAAAAAAAAAAAAAATGTCTTCTAGCCCTTAGAAGGGCTGTTGGGTTCTTTGTGGGTGATCCCTGCCTAACAGACAACTAAATGCAGGCCCTAACACTGTCCCTGAAAGGCAGCAGCTCTATCCCTAACGACATCCAGACGGCATCTGAGCCGAGCACCGCAGCCAGTCGGTAGTATATTCCAGGGTCACCTGATCAGGCCAGCCAACCCCTGCTATCGACATGTAAGGGCCCCACGTGATGCTGAGTGGTACGCAGAGTCTCCTGGCTTGTGATTGGCTGTGTTTTTAGGCGCCAAAAAAGCACGATGCGAAAGTTGCCATTTCCTCGAGCATGGCGAGATACTTGTCCGAGCAGCGAGCACTTACGAGTACCCTAATGCTCGAACGAGCACCAAGCTCGGACGAGCATGCTCGCTCATCTCTAACTATGACCTGATGCTGTTAATCATCAGGATGAAGCGCTGGCACCAAGACACAGTGCAGAGCTGTAGAAGAGCCAGAGTGGTGCCAGCGCCTGAGGAGGGAGATGCAAATATATTCTTTTTGTCTGCTCTGAGGTCTGCATTTAGTTACAGATGGGTTTTGTGTGATTTTATTGGAAACAGCAGTCTGATTTAGGGTCTGTATGAATTAGGGGTCTGATCTAAGGTCTGTATAAATTTGTAGATTTATTTGGGTTCTGTATAATTTTGTGGTCTGTTCTGGGGTCTGTATGAAATTGCGGCTGATTTCATGTTTAATTTGGGATCTCTATAAATTTGGTGGGCTTATCCTTATCTATGTCTATATAAATTTAGGATATGATTTTGGTTCTGTATAGTTTGAGGTCTGATGGGATTTGTATGAATTTTGGGGCTTATTTGGGGTCTAATCTGGGGTCTGTATAAAAATAGGGGCTAATCTGGGTTCTGTATGAATTTGGGGGCTGATTTTGAGTTTAATCTGGGGTCTATATGAATTTGGGGGCTGATTTGGGACTTTATTTCGGGAATGTATGAATTTGGGGGCTGATCTGGGGTCTGTATGAATTTGTGGGCTTGTATTAACTTTAGGGTCTGCATTCTGTATTAATTATAGGGTCTGGGAGTATTATTTTTGGGGTGTAATTTGGAGGCCTGCATTAAGAGGGGATTGTCCAGCCATATGAAAATTTTGAAAACTGATTAGAATGCCACAAAAAAAGTAGTGATATCTCTCCCATGTCAGAGTTCTCACCACAAGGGGAGCTCTTGCCATCATTTCCAGGTGAAGCTCAGGGGTGGTGAGTGCCTTATATTGTATTTAAAATACACATGGCCCATTAACTGGAAACAATTTTTACATGCAGCCCATATGTCCAGACAGGTTAAAGAGGTACTGTCACCACTCCTGACATGTCTGTTTTAATAGCTTCATGCATTCCCCATGTAATAACAATTCTGGATCATCTATTCTTATGTCTGTATGTTGTACCATTCCTGTATTATTTGCACTAGAAGTTATGAATGAATTGCTATTTGTCTTCAGTAAGGGAACAGAGGGGAGGTAACAAGTTGGGGGTGTGTATCTGCACAGTCTGAACATGACAGCACTGATTGGATAGAGTTAGTCTGTAGGTACACACCCCCAACTGACCACCTCCCCTCTGTTCCTTTACTAAAGGCAAATAGCAATTAATTTAAAACTTCTAGTGCAAATAATAAAGGAATGGCACAACATAGGGCCATAAGAATAGATGTTCCAGAATTGTTAGTACGTGGGGAATGCATGGAGCTATTAAAACAGGCATGTCAGGAGTGGTGAAAGGTCCTCTTTAATGTCTAGTACAACCAAACTTATGCACCATAAAATTCCTGGACGTACAGTAGTGAAGACTCAGATTGTTGAAGACCCTTTTTGATTTCAGTAAATAAGAATAATTCCATTGTATGCACATGAATAGCATCAGGCAAACTGAAAATACTTGCTGCAGTCCATTCCTCAATTGAATGTAGCTGAGCTGTAATATAAAGCACAGCCACTATACAATATATGCTACAAGGAGGCCACAGCACTCACCGGAGCACTGTGGCCTCCTCAAAAAGACCCCTGCCAATCTCATATTGATGACCTATCTTAAAGATAGGCCATTAAAGGGGTATTCCCATCATAGATAATGGGGGCATATCGCTAGGATATGCCCCATTGTTTGATAGTTGCGGGTCCTACCTCTGCGACCTGCACCTACAAGGAGAACAGAGCGGGGAGAGCTGTGGGTGCTCCCATAGAGGTGAGTGGGAGTGGACCGCAGATGTGCAACCCCTGCTCCCATTCATTTCTATGAGGCAGACGGAAATAGCTGAGCCAGTGCTCAGCTATTTACGGTGCCCCCATTAGAATGAATGGAGGATGGCTGCGCATGCGCAGTGCGCCCTCCGTTTATTTCCCCGCTCCGTTCTCGTTGTAGGTGCGGGTCCCATATCGCTAGGGTATACCCTAGCGATATGCTCCCATTGTCTATGATGGGAAAACCCCTTTAATGTGTAAATCTCAGAGAACCCCTTCAAAATATCCAGATAAAGGTTTCATATGTAAATTCAGGATACGGGACAACTATTAGATCGATGGGGGTCCTACCACTGGGACCCTACCGATGAGATATGAGAATGAGAACAAGGGCCTAATACACCCTGTGATACTAATCCTCTATTCATTTCTATAAGAATTCTATGAATACAGCTCTTGGCTATCTCCAGAACTCTTATAGAAACATCATCATGGAACCTGACAGACCCCATTGGAAATCAGAGTCCATACTGTGCTAGTAGCATTTGTGGTATGATGGATCAAGTGAATGGATGTAAGGGAGTATTGTGGCTTCCGTTATGAACAGAAGCAATGATGGAATGTAAACATAGCACAAGTTGGTATATACAATAAGTAAAATAAGATAAGTATTTGTAGGCCATTACTCACCTGTCCCAGATCTCTGGCCCGCTATGTCCCTTCTCTAGTTCATTGCTTTGTCATGGCAACCCAGCATATTCCGGTGTAATTCAGCTAGATGTGTTAAACCCGGCTGAGATGGCAGGACTCGTCCTGATTATCTAGGTTGTTCCCTGCCTTACTGTTACATCAACTGCCAACTCCTGCTAAATTGGACTCCTACTATGCTTCATTGAAAATATAACATAGGTATTTTATGAAATTAGAAACTAATTTCACTGATATTTAATGTTTTTTATATGGTACATCCATTCATTAGCACACATGTCATCCTGAAGGAATTCAGTACCTGCTAAAACAAGCTTGCTACATATTATCTGGATATTCGATAGACATATTACAATTTTTTATGGACAAATAAGACAAATGTATTATATATTATTATTATATTATAACACTAGTTGATGTGGATATGTTATACTAGAAGCTAGAACAAATATTAATTCTTTCATAGATGTACTCCAACAACTTCTACTCATCCCATAGTATCAAAAAACACTTACAACTCCTAAAAGTAGATAAACATAATCAAATCGAAGTAAAAATATAAGTATTTTTATTTTTTACTAAAACAATATAATATTTTCCAACGTGATTAAATAACCCTATTCCAAGCCATTATCCCCATACTGGTAGAGCAAAGCCGGAGGAAAAAAAAAATTAAACAAAAACACCCCAAACCTATCTCCATTTAGACCTTATTTTGGACCAGACATCAAATCTTATTATGTGATTGACACTTACTTTTTTCATAGTCCTTTACTTTGTTTACCTGGTTAATCCAATTTTAAATACTGGGTGGATCCTTAGCCATCCACGTCCATGCAATAATCATGTGGGCCAATAAAAATACTTTAGAGATACATTTTAACTTTTTAGCAGGGCAGAGATAACTCTCAAAATCATTAAGAATCTCCATTTGCATATTAAAATGCAGTGAGACCCCAAGCCTATTCTTTATAGTTTCATATACTCCTTGCCAAATTTCCTAAGATATCTACAAGACCAACACAAATACACAAAATCGGCAAGCTCATGATCCCCAAGGGGGCAACCTGGATTATGCTTTCTATTTATCTTGGTCATTTTTGCCTGGGAAACATAACCGATGAAATAAATTAAATTGCACCATAATGCTGACTGGGAAAGGGCATATGATCCAACATAGATTGTAACAATTTACTATATATATATATGTGTGACAATCTAACCCTCTAAACCTGTGTCTTAACTACTGATGAGCGAACTTCATGTTTTGATGGGTTTTCTGGCAATTCCATTATGGATTCCGTTACCACGGGCCATAGCAGAATTCTATGATGAAATGCATAATGGAATGTCTTTAAGGGCCCGTTCACACGACCGTGGAGCACGGTCCGGATGGTCCGTGAAAACCCGGACCGTGCTCCTTCTGAGGGCAGGAGCGCACGGCGTCATTGGTTGCTATGACGCCGTGCTCTTCCTAAGGCCGCCGCTGTACAGTGATACACTCTATACGAGCGTGTACAGTGTATCACTGTACAGCGGTGGCCTCAGGAAGCGCACGGCATCATAGCAACCAATGACGCAGTGCATTCCTGCCCTCAGAAGGAGCATGGTCCGGGTTTTCACGGACTGTCCCGGACCGTAATCCACGGACGTGTGAAAGGGCCCTAAGAGGCATTCCGTTTTGCATTCCATCATAATAGAAGTCTATGGACTGCATAACGTATCCATATGGTTTCCGTTATGCAGGAGTCCTCTCCTTTAAGAGGCATTCCATCATAGAATTCCATTATGACCCATGGTAATGGAATCCATAACGGAATTGCCAGAAAACCCCAGCGCCGAATTTAAACTTGACATGAAGTTCGCTCATCACTAGTCTTAACCAAAATGTCAATACATCTATAAGATTCAATTGTAAATAACCAAGATTATAAAAACCGAATACAATTGACTCTTTCTGAACCAATTAATTCCACTCACTTCATCAATAGAAATCTCATCATATGGGACAATCCTCTCTTCCCCAAAAACCTGTGAAATATATTGTATACCCGATTTCTCCCAGAAGGCATCAAAAAACAAATAACTTTCCCCATAAAGGTGTAAATTCAAATGCCGCTGTGACTTCTTTATACACTCCCACACTATTAATATGTGAAGCTGAGCTGCCAAATAATAACCCCTAAAGAAGGGTACTGCAAGTTCCCCTTCGTTAAATTGTGTTATATAAATATTTAATCTTCAACCTGACCTGTTTTCTTCCCCAAATTAATTCGTTAACCTCTCAATAACAATGACTGTATTATTATTATTAGAGATGAGCGAATCATCAAAAATTCGCTTCTGCGAATAATCAACAAATTTATGACAAGATTCGTTCTTAATATGAATTTATTTGGTCGAATTTGCGTTAATAAACAATAGTTTTGTGAACATTACTGCACAAATTATGAACATACATTCTAAGCGTTGTTAAAAGTACGCTACTGAACTGAATGCGTGAGCATTAGCGTAAAAAGTGCGTACGAATCCGTAGCGTACTATTGACTCGCGATTGCTTCATACACACGCACGAGGCTAGGCCATGGTGTACAGTCCTCAGAGGCAGTCCATATGAGGTAGAACAGTAAGGTGCTCACTGTTAGCTATCCGGCTAAGTGCATAATTTACTAAAACACCATACAATAAATGCATAATAGGACACCGTGCCGTAGCTGAAAAAGAATACACACAATGGGCTAAAGTGCTTGAACGTTGCTGAACCTATAAAAACATTATTGCTATGCTAAAATACGGCAAATACATAATTATGCAAACATTTTAGTGCAATCAATTTCACATTTGCAAGCATAATAGGCTCAGATATACGTTTGAGTCTCTCCTCATGGCTGCTTGGCATAAAAAACTGGAACACAGTCCAAAATTCAATTGTAATCCACGTGAGTTAATTTTGTAATCCAAACAGGTAACATGTAATCCACATGGATAATATAAAATAGCAGCAAAGCAGGGGCAATAAAAACAACATAAACAAAAAACAAGTGCCAACTAGCTCTCAGCCGTCAGGTGCAGTCCATGTTGTGGCTCCCATTGGTCTAGATATGTCCTTTAAATCAGCCAGTAGAAGGGTTCCTCAGATGAGGGACCTGAAGTCCTCCTCGATGGAACTGCTGCTGAATGACATTAGAGGACGCTCCTGCCTCCTGTAGGCCAAGCTGGCTGCCGTGGTTTAGCTCCACTGCCCTCTTCTGCCAGAAGTCGGACTTGACTGGGTGGTGGTCACACTGGTGAGCGCTGCAGCCAGTTGCGCCTTCACTTTTCTGGATACTCCTGCTGGGACAGCAGGGGCAAGGACTTCTGTCTGCAGCGGTTCAGGCAAGGTTGCGCCCAGGGAAGAACCGCCAGCTCCCCTGGCTGCTGCTGACTTCATTTTCCATGGTAGTTGGTACTGGATCAAAGTGGACTGGAAAGTAAAGTATGATGTCGTCAGCTGACCCAGGTGAAAGGACTGTGGTGGTGGTGGTGGTGGTGGTGCCAATCCAGGGATCAGAGGCTCCGGCTGTGGGTTCTCCCTGAAATGGAGGGTGCCATCTGGTGACTCCTGTAGGCAGCGCACACGTCTTGCGCCTGCTGGTTCCTCCGGCCAAACTTCTGGTGGTGATGCAGGTACCAGGGGCTTAGGCAATAAGGTAACCCCGGTAGCAAAGGGGCCTTTCAGGGATGCAATGGGGGTATATTCCACCCGATCCCCACATATAGGCTGTGAAAGGGTTTGGGCAGGTACGGCCGTTTCACAGACCTGTGGCCTACAAAGTACTCCTTGCTGTCCTTGTCGTCTGCAAGGAAGCCACAGTCTCGCTTCACTGAAAACCATAGGATGGTTCCCTTATGCCTTTCCAGTGTAGGGTGTCCTGGGCCTCGGATGGTCCAGTACTTGGATGACCCAGTCCTCCACCGCATTCTTGTAGTCCCATAGGGTCTGGCCATGGGGCATCACTGATGCAGGCCGCATGGGAGGCAGAGTGGACGCTCCAGCTGCCTCCGCTGCACCAGCCGGCACGGGGTACGCCTCAGGAGCTGGTGGGATTCTCTTGGCCAATTGTGACACTCGGATCTCTGGAGTGGCTGGTGGCTCGGGGTACTCGCTACCAAACACCATCTCTCCCTACTTTGATCGCAGTTGTTTCGCCATGCTGTGGTATTTTGTTCACTGCTGTACTGAACTGGAGAGGAGGGCGGAGTAATGAGGAAGGAGTCTTCACTCCCTATACGTGCAAATAGTTAGTTCCCAGTGGGCCGGGCTGTTTTTTTCCTGCTTCTGAGGGGGCGTATCTTCACTTTCCCACTCTTGAGGGGGCGTATTGTCATTTTCCCGCTTCTGGGGGCTGAGGAGGTGGCAAGAAGAATGCGTACGCAGCTTTCAAAATTTTAAGAACATTTACGAATAATACGAAGCAAATCTGAATAAATCCGGATACGCTTGAGAGTAGGAAAAAAGGAGGATTCGTAACGAATCTACGAAGCGGCCAATAGATTCACTCATCTCTAATTATTATCAATCCAAATTGGCGATGCCACTAAAACAAAGTAGCTGAGGTAGGATAACCATTTGTATAAGAGCAATCCTATTTGCCTTGGATAAAAGTAGTTTCAATCAAATCACAATTTTAGAATTGATCCTTTTAACTAAAAATATTAGTCTTGGTCATGTACTTCTTGAGAAAAATGTGAGTGTCAAAAGTATGTGAACCTTTAGGAATAGCGAATAGATTGAAGGTAAAATTAGAATCAGGTTTTCAATCAATGCGATGGCTATCAGGTGTGAGTGGTCAACCTGTTTTATTTATTAAGAACAGGGATCTATCAAACTCTGATCATCACAACATATTTTGGTGGAAGAGTATCATGGCACAAACAAAGGAGATCTCTGAGGACCTCAGAAGAAGAGTTCTTGAGGCTCATCAGTCTGGGAAAGGTTACAAAACCACCTCTAAAGAGTTTGGACTCCACCAATCCAGAGTCAGATAGATTATTAACAAATAGAGGAAATTCTAGACCATTATTACCCTCCCCAGGAATTGCCGACGTACAAAGATCATGCCATGAGCAAGGTTTGTAATAGCCTGCAAGGTCACAAAGGAACCCAAGGTAACCTCTAAGCAACTAAAGGTGTTCTCACATTAGCTAATGTTAATGTTCATGAGTCCACCAACAGAAGGATACTGAACAACAATGGTGTGCACTGCAGGATTGCCAGGAAAAAAACACTGTTTTCCAAAACAAAAATTGCTGCCAGTGTGCAGTTTGCTAAAGATCACTGAGGCATCCGTTGGCTATTGGAACAATGTTTTGTGGGGGGATGAAACTGAAATAGAACTTTTTGGTTTAAATGAGAATCATTATGTTTGCAGAAAGGAGAACACAACATTACAACATAAAAATCTCATCCCGTCTGCGAAACATGGTGATGCACAAATCACTGAATAGTTAGATATCAATAGTAGGTATCCTAAGTTATCAAAATAAATCACTGCCTGAAAAGGATACTAAAACCAAAATAATAATAACTTTATTCAAATACTAGTTAAAATAAGGGGGGTGGGGCCAATTATTAGACCCTATTGTATCACAGGCATACCCAGTCAACACCTGAGAACAAGGTGCTGATGTGAACCAGCGTGAACCCCAGCTGTCTCAGTGTTGACAGGACTCAGATTGGTATAAGGTGAAAACAATAAACCACCTCTATGTAGCTTGATACCACTCTGGTCCTTTGGGTAAGAAAAGACCAAAATCCAGGGATAATTGGTTTCAAATCCCAAAAGGAACTTTGATGCTCACAAAACAAGTGTCTGTGCTGTGGGCTAAACACTATACTTGGATAAGGTGTGGCATGCAAAGTAATTGCTGTAGCCACACAAATTAGTTTGCCTCCAGCAAAAGACATATGTAAGCTGCAACCAAGTGTAACCTATCTCTCCTAAGAGAATAAGCCCCTTACATGCTCGACGCATTTCTACAGATAAACTGTTTCATCAAGAGCCACGGGCGAAGACAGGACAGACAAGGAGTGAACCCCGCTGATGGTGCAGGGTACACTGAGATAGAAGTACAGCATAGGACAAAGACCCACTGGTGGTGTGAGTTTTGAGAAATATAGATAGCTAGGTAAGCAGCGTGCGCTGGTGAGTGTCTGCTCACACAGCGCTCCGGCTCTGGTATGGCCGTGAGCGCGCGCGGCTGCCCCCGAGTCTTAAGAAGAACAAGCTCCACCTCCTGGGATACCGGCCACCAATCCTGTAACTCGGGGCTGGGTGGGTGTGTCTGAAGAAGGTATGACACTCCCCCATGTCCCCGGTTGTACAGATATGCAAAGTGCCGATCTATAATTGTCAAATACAAGACGGAGGTAGGGATATATTTATATCAATGACGAAAATCAATGACAATATAGGGGGACAGAAACATATGTAATGTGTAAGAAGTATAACATGTAGCGGGATATGCTGGAATAGGTGGATCATAGAGAGACATAGACTCCTATAGGGAAGCCATTCTTAGAAACGTACTCCCCACTGTCACTATAGTAATGGGGGGATATACGTAGTGGTGTGGCTCTATGTTAAGCTAAAAAATACCCGCACAGTAAATATGTCCATAATTATAAAGCTGTCCAGTCTATATTACTTTGTGCAAAATTTAATATTGATATAAGACAGCCAATGAGGCTATGCACGTATGACTATCAGTAAGAGAGGATAGACTCCAGTGTCATCCATTAGTCGATGAAACATGAATAGGAGATTTGGTCATTGAGGCCTCCTGGTTTTACCGTTCTTAGCCTGAATATCCATTGTGCCTCCTTCCGAAGAAGGAGACTATCCAGATCTCCTCCCCGTGGAGACCTACGTATGAGTTCGATACCCTGGAAGGAAAGCACTTTTGGATTGGAGGCATGATGTTCTTTAACATGTCGTGCAACCGATGTCTCCCTATCGTTACGGATATCGCCAAGATGTTCACCTATCCGTCGTCGGAATTCACGTATCGTTTTTCCGACATATTGTGTGCCGCAAATGCATGTAATAAGGTAAACCAACCCAGAAGATTTGCAATTCACAAAGGAGCGTATCACAAAAGATCTCCCCGTTTGATTGCACATAAATTGTTTACCTTGTTTAATAAAATGGCAGGCAACACAAGAACCGCACCTAAATGTACCGATGATTTTATTCCGTAACCACGTAGTCGGTTGGGGAGTCTGAAACAAACTGTGCACTAGTCTATCTTTCAAGTTACGACCATGTCGATATGTGATCGCTGGATAGTCACTCAAAAGATCACCCACGTCCGGATCGGACTTTAAAATACTCCAGAAAGTTTGCAATATGGAGCGTATGGCCTGATGTGCGTGATCAAAAGTGCCCACAATCCTTGGGGTATTGTCTGCCCGTTTTTGTTTAGGACTGAGGAGAGTCTCTACGTTGGCACAGTGAATGTTGGTGTGCGCTGTGTAGAATTGTCCTAGGATAGCCCCTCCTCATAAACCTGCCCTCAAGGTCCTTCGCTGCCACATGGTATCTTTCCATGGTCGAGCAATTGCGTCGGATTCTAAGGAATTGTCCCTTAGGAATTCCCCTCCGCAATGCTCATGGGTGCCAACTCTCCCAATGTAATAAAGTATTGGTGGACGTGAGTTTCCTGAATAAAATTAGTGGTAATTCTACCATCATCTTCCTTGACAATAGTTAGGTCAAGGAACGTAATTTGGCTTTCCTGTATCTCAAATGTGAAAAAAAGTCCCAAATCATTGACGTTCAGTGATTCCACAAATTTTTGGAATTCTTCCTTAGTTCCTTTCCACAGGATAAGGATGTCGTCAATGAAACGTACCCACATTTGGATACAGTCAGACCAGTGCACATAATTGTCCCCAAAGACCACAAATCTCCCACCAGCCCAGGTAGAGGTTGGCAAAACTGGGGGCACAAGGGCTCCCCATTGCCACCCCCCTGAGCTGGTGGAAGATCCTCCTGTCAAATAAAAAGACATTGTGTGTCAGGATAAAATTCAACAATGTCAAGATCAATGAATTATGTGATTGACAGGGTTCACCCCTTTCTTGTAAGAACACCCCAATTTTTCCACATCCTGTCGCCTGGGGGATGCTACTATAAAGGGCTTCCACGTCAAGACTTGCTAATAGCACATCATCCTCGACCTGGAGACCCTCAAGACGTTGGAGCACGTCCATTGAATCCCTGATGTAAGAGGGTAGGGATGTCACAAAAGGTCTGAGAATGTTATCGACATAGATGCCCAGATGGTGTGTCAAGCTCCCAGTGCCAGACACGATTGGTCTACCTTTCAGCGGGTTAAGACCTTTGTGCACCTTAGGGAGGTCATAGAAGCATGCAAGTTGAGGATGCTGTGGTAACAAAAATTCATATTCCGTTTTAACGATCAACTGCATGCTGAGTGCTTCATCCAAGATGCCTTTAAGTTCTCGGATGTAGTTTAATGTTGGATTACTATCCAACACCTCGTAGCACCTGTCTTATATCAATATTAAATTTTGCACAAAGTAATATAGACTGGACAGCTTTATAATTATGGACATATTTACTGTGCGGGTATTTTTTATCTTAACAGAGCCACACCACTACATATATCCCCCCATTACTATAGTGACAGTGGGGAGTACGTTTCTAAGAATGGCTTCCCTATAGGAGTCTATGTCTCTCTATGGTCCACCTATTCCAGCATATCCCGCTACATGTTATACTTCTTACACATTACATATGTTTCTGTCCCCCTATATTGTCATTGATTTTCATCATTGATATAAATATATCCCTACCTCCGTCTTGTATTTGACAATTATAGATCGGCACTTTGCATATCTGTACAACCGGGGACATGGGGGAGTGTCATACCTTCTTCAGACACACCCACCCAGCCCCGAGTTACAGCATTGGTGGCCGGTATCCCAGGAGGTGGAGCTTGTTCTTCTTAAGACTCGGGGGCAGCCGCGTGCGCTCACGGCCATACCAGAGCCGGAGCGCTGTGTGAGCAGACACTCACCAGCGCACGCTGCTTACCTAGCTATCTATATTTCTCAAAACTCACACCACCAGTGGGTCTTTGTCCTATGCTGTACTTCTATCTCAGTGTACCCTGCACCATCAGCGGGGTTCACTCCTTTTCTGTCCTGTCTTCGCCCGTGGCTCTTGATGAAACAGTTTATCTGTAGAAACGCGTCGAGCATGTAAGGGGCTTATTCTCTTAGGAGAGATAGGTTACACTTGGTTGCAGCTTACATATGTCTTTTGCTGGAGGCAAACTAATTTGTGTGGCTACAGCAATTACTTTGCATGCCACACCTTATCCAAGTATAGGGTTTAGCCCACAGCACAGACACTTGTTTTGTGAGCATCAAAGTTCCTTTTGGGATTTGAAACCAATTATCCCTGGATTTTGGTCTTTTCTTACCCAAAGGACCAGAGTGGTATCAAGCTACATAGAGGTGGTTTATTGTTTTCACCTTATACCAATCTGAGTCCTGTCAACACTGAGACAGCTGGGGTTCACGCTGGTTGACATCAGCACCTTGTTCTCAGGTGTTGACTGGGTATGCCTGTGATACAATAGGGTCTAATAATTGGCCCCACCCCCCTTATTTTAACTAGTATTTGAATAAAGTTATTATTATTTTGGTTTTAGTATCCTTTTCGGTTTTGGAAACATGGTGATGGTAGTAGTATCATGGTTTTTGTCTGTTTCCAGCATCTGGACCAGGACAGCTTGCCATCATTGATGGATTAATTAATTCTGAATCATACCTGCAAATTGTAAAGGAAAATGTCAGGCCATCTGTCCATAACCCAAATCTGAAGAACTTAGGCAGCAAGAAAACAACCCTAAGCACACAAGCCATTCTTCCAAAGGATTCCAAAACAGGTTGCCATCATTGATGGAACAATTTGTTCTGAACTATACCTGCAAACTGTACAGGAAAATGTTAGGACATCTATCCATTATCTGAATCTCAAGATCTTGGTCAGCAAGACAATCACCCTAAGCACACAAGAAAAGTTAAAGAAGAATAAAGTTAACGTTTTGGAATGGTCAAGTCAAAAAGTCATAACCCTAATCCAATAGATATGTTTTGGAAGGGCCTTAAGTGAGCAATTTATGGGAGGAAACCCACCAACATAACAGAGTTGAAGCTGTTTTGTTCAGAGGAGTGGGCTAACATTCCTCCAAGATGATGTGCAGGACAAATCAACAATCAGGAATGTTTAGTTGCAGTTAATACTGCATATAACTGGTCACACCAGATACTGAAAGCTAAGGTTCACTTTTGCCACTTACAGATATGTGATATTGGATGATTTCCCATTAAGAAATAAATGATCAAGGCTAGTATTTTTTACTCATTTGATTTTTATCTTTTTCTACTTTGTAGAATTTGTAAAAATGTTATGTAGTTTAAGGACAGAATCATGTAGAAATATAGATAATTCTGAAGGATTCACAAGCCTTCAAACTCTGCTCTATCTCCTGTAAGGAACATTTCTTTAAAAATATGTGCTAAACTATAAATCATTTTTTAAGTGAAGTTAAGTCTTGAGTCTTGACAAACTCATCTTTACTTGTAAGGTTCAGTTACTCCAACTCCCTAGCACAGCTATTAAACCAAATCCCTATTATCTCCACACCCATATCAACTACTGCAAGAACTTTATGTAACCACTTTATTTCCATTTCCAGCTCATGATAATTGGTAAGTAAACAGAACAGTCTTTATATTTTTGCCTGCCAAGAGAAATGGAAGAAAAATGATGAACGTGCAGTAGCTCAGTTGTATCTCTCTTTTCTACTTGTTCAAAACTGAGAAACATTTCATAACTTGAGCCAAAAACTGATAACATAGAAACCTAAACCCTTAACTGTAATTTGGCAAATGTATATGCTCTTTTTATAACTACAATTTATCCAGTCATTTTTTAAGATTAAATTTCCCAAAGGACATATTAACCCACCACTCCCTTAGAGTCTGTAATAGAGCATGTGGATCATTTTTGAATGAAACATTAAGGTCACTAGTGCTGCATTAATTACAGAAATTGATCTGTTTGACAACAAGTTTTGCCAACTTGAATTTATTTTTACTTATAACTTACTAGAAAAATCAAAATAACTGATTTCATATTATAAAAGCAATGCTTGGTGGCGGCAGCACTAGAGGAATCTTGCGATTTAGGTTCTTTATGTTTGAATGTGTTTGAACATTCTGGATTCAGATGTTTCCTTCCTTACTGTTCCTGTTGTGAATTGTAACCTTCCAAGACTTTTGCTAGCACATTGCTATATTGTATTGAATTTGTTTAATGAGAGTCCTCAAGCAAACTGAAGCTACGGTAAGGTGGACACATTTATATAGTATATGGAAGGAAAATCTCCTGATGTCTATCATGAATGTATCCATAGGTCAGAATTTTCCAGATGTATACCAAAAGTGTCCTCTTGGCATATGACCTGTATGGCTTTGTACACTTGCATACTTTTTCACTGTATAGAAAAACATTCTCAGCCCAAACTTATTCTGTAAAAAGTATGTGTTGTGGTTCGTAGTATATTATTACATTAGGGATCAATATTCGAGGTATGCAATTGTGTTTGGTGTATACATTAGGAGCTTTTTTTAGCGTATATGCCGAGCATGCACCACAAATGTAGTGTGAACAGAGCATTAGTCTGACGAAATAATTCACAATTGTGCATATGTGACAAACTATATAATGAAACAAATCATGGAAAAAGGTGCACTGCGACAGTAAATGCAATTGATAATATATGGGTAAACCCTCACGCTGATGTTAAAATTAGACTTTTGCCAATATATTCTTATATCAAGAACATACCGGACAAATATAGTTTGTCACAGCCGCACAATTGTTATCTGGTGTAGGATGTTTTTGTGGTACATGTGGTCCGCTGCCGGGATCCTCCATTGTATGCATTTTTGCTGGGGATTGCTGTTAGCAACGGATCACATGTGCAGGATTTGCTCCCTCGGATTGATAGGCGCAACAGGATATGGGGTTTTGAGCACTTCTCTGCCATTTTAGACCACTTTTTTCCGTGATTGTGTTTGGACATTTATACCTGGAGGTGTTGCAACTCCAGGTTTGAATGTGCCTAGACTTAGATCTTATGGCAACATTCTGGTTCACCTGTGCAGTCTGAGTCACATGAGTCTTTGGTAGGTGGGTCTCACAGCCTCCTCCCATTGTATGTGTGATCTCACTCTGGAGGTAACTAGGAGTAGGTCGCTGTGTGTCGGCCTGTATGCTCCTTCCGTAATTGCCCATACGGCATAGGTAGGTTAGCGTTAGGTCCCGTGCCACTCTGAGATACCTTGACGCGGTGCTCGGGCTCCAGTATGTTCTTGATATAAGAATATATTGGTGAAAGTCTCATTTTAACATCAGTGTGAGGGTTTAGCCATATATTATCAATTGCATTTACCGTCGCAGTGCACCTTTTTCCGTGATTTGTTTGATTATATAGTTTGTCACATCTCCACAATTGTTATCTGGTGTAGGATGTTTTTGTGGTACATGTGGTCCGCTGCTGGCATCCTCCATTGTATGCATTTTTGCTGGGGATTGCTGTTAGCAACAGATCACATTTGCTCCCCCGGTTTGATATGCACAACAGCATATGGGGTTTTGAGCACTTCTCTGCCATTTTAGACCACTTTTTTCCGTGATTGTGTAAGGATCCTAAACCAGCAGCACACTTATAGCTGCAGGCAGATGTAGAAAGGTTGAGTTTGTGGAGAAAGACAGAGATGCGGTACCAAAACATTGGAACTGATTTTCCATGTATAAGGTGCAAATGGAAGCTTTACTGGCATGTGCCCAGATACTCTCCCAGATTAATATCTAAGATGATGTTCAAATTTCAAAATTGATCCCTTTGCAAGTATAAATAATTTTAGAAAGGGAAATATCAGGCTTGTTCAGTTTTATGTAGATGAACCCTACTCGCAATGTGACAAAAAAAGGAAGAAACTTTTTAATATACAGTAGTTTGTATATAATTGATCAGAATTTTCAAGTTCTTTGCTATTTTAATACCTCCCATAGAAACTAATGGAAAGCGCAGTGCTTGTAGCTTCGCGCCCCATTCTTCAGACAAATGAGGTCCCCCAGGACGAACTAGCCTGTATTGGACACTTATGGCATATGTTATGGATAAGAATCCTTCTTTAATGTAAATGTTAATGTGAAGTGTATAAGAAAAGAATGATTGCAGTGGCAATCATTCAACCCCATGCTCTTTCTGTTGGCTAGTAAAAGCTCTTTAAACAAGTTCCAGTCGACTATATCACTTATTTCTGGTGCACATTGTGGTGCAATCTGTGACCTTTTCCTGCTCATGCCATGTCTAAAAAAGTGGGCCTGGCGTGGGCAGGGAAGGGGACAGGCCGGTAGGCCTGTCTCATTCATCATTTTCTACGCCTGTTATAGGCATAGAAAATTGTCTAAATGTAAGCCAGCAAAGTGGCTGGCTTATATTTAGACTGGCAATGGATACAACAAAGTTATGTAGAGGCTGGCGTCTCTTCATAACTTCGGCAGATCTACAATCAGGTATAGGGGTTATTAAGACTGTTTTCTAAAACGCCGGTATAAATTACCCCCTACTGTATGTGTGGAAATTAATACCAAGAAAAAGTTGCCAGTACATCCAATCGACCAGTCACATGTCAAATAAAAATTTTGAAACATAAATATAGAACGTAATTTAGATTTGTCAACTATGTCCACACTAATAGACAGATGAAAATAGAGCTGAAAGGATGCCAACAATTAAGCAGATGATAAACCTTCAAGAGTATTAAAAGCTTAGTAGAAGTTCTCTATTGGGGCCTAAACAAATGTACTGTAAGTATCGTAAATGCAGCAGCTGTCTGTATAGCCACTGTGCAGATGCTAAAGAATAATAATTACCAGAAATGTAATAATAAAAAATATAATACCCCAGGATGCTCTGACATGCAGGTGGTCAGGACATTTTTGTGTTTGTAGTTTCACGATTGCTGTAAAGCCAGGTCATGGTTTGTAGCTATGTACAGTATTAAGCTAAATGCTTGTACAAAGATGGACACAATACCTTTCTTTATCCATGAATGGTATTCTTGGCTGAATCCAAATGCACCTGTTGAATTTCATAATGACCCAAGTGTCTGCTCTTAAGCTTCTATTTGGACTGTATTCAGAAGTTGGTTCCATTTACACAAGAATGCATTGGAATGACAAGATTTCCTTGTTAAACTGCAGGTCTTGCCTTTCACTCGATTAAGGCAGGTCTTCATCAGTTTAGGGAATGGAGCAGAGATTCGGTTTTGCATCGATGCTTGATTAATAGTAAAATTCAATGATGTACTGTTGCTTTTTAAAAGTCACTAAAGTCATACAGTATAGGCTACACTATGCTAAAACTGCATGTTTTGAGCACAAAATAAAGATAAACTTTTCAAGGGTCCTGGACAGTAATATCACTTACGGTAGTAAGGATGATAACTAAAGGGGATCTGTCACCACATACGTACCTACATAGTAATCCAAGTCAAATGTCAGATGTTCTCTGTTCTCCTGATTCCAAGTTTTTTGTCCCTATTTAGGACGTTGCCTGCATTCCTGAAAAATTATCGTTTTTTTACTTGTACATGAACAGCAACCAGACCATCACCATTGCATCTTAGTCCTGGCCACCCCAGCTTAGAGTGAAAGAGCCAGGAAGGGGAGATGTAATCTCATCTGGCCTTGTGTTCTCATGTGTGAGCTAGTGCTTCAAGAGTTGATGTGTATGCAGTATAGCCCTGATTAGTGTTGAGCGAAGCGAGCTTCGGATGCTTCATCCAAAGTCACTTTGTTTAAAACTTCAGAATAATACTGCACGGAGATTAGTCTCCGTACAGTATTAGAACATATGGGCTCTGATGAGCCGAAGTTAGTTATTCCCAAAGTCGCGTGTGACTTCATTGAATAACTTTGGTAATTGATTTTTAATTGAGTTCCAAATAGTACCTCAAAGTTCGCTTTGTTCAGCACTAGCCCTGAAGCTTGCCAGGGCTGTGTAGTACACATGGCCTTGTTGCAACAAACAGCTCATTTGCATATAAAACAACAATTTCACAGGAATTCAGGCATCAATAAGGATGGGGGAAAAAATGAGGAATCAGAAGATCAGAGCACATCTGACACTTGACTTGGATTCCTGTGGAGGTAAGTAGTAACAGATTCCCTTTAATGAAAGGGGGAAAAAAAACCTTGAGAATAATCATTATTATAATCACAAATCAACTTCGGATTAAACAAATCGCAAAAATGGAAAATCTCAGGGTCCTCTAAGGGTTAGGCCCCATTCACACGACCGTATGAATGGGGCCGTATGTATTCCGCAAAATTGCCGCGGCTCCGCACAAAAAGATAGAACATATCTTATACTTGTCCGTACGCACGGACAAGTATAGGCATTTTCAATGGGGCCGCACAGCGTGTGTTCCTAGTGCTGCGGAACACATGCAATAATGCGGACACGCAAATATACGGTCGTGTGAATGGGGCCTTAAGCAAATACCTTCAATTGCTTTTCAAATGACTTTTGTTTCAAGATAACACGAGTTAAGAAATTTGAGTTAAGTATTTGTGTGCTAACCCTGCTACATCTGTATAAATATATATATAGTTTAGTGTAATTCATACATTTATATCTCTGCTTTTCCTGACTTCAGTTGTATACAGGGGAACTTTATCAGTGATTGACAACAGTCTCTGTGTAAGTGTGTATACATGGATAACCGTCAGTGAATGAAGCGAGTATTTCTAATTACACTATGTCACCGCTCCACAGGAGACAATGGCCAGTGTAATGAACAGGAAGCAGCGCTCGCTGACGATAAGTCATCAATATAATAGAGGGCAGGACAAACCATTTAACATGCTGCCTGCAGATCGCACTGCATTTTGTGGTGACAGTGCCTCTTTAAGTTCTAAAGGGAGAAAGAGTCTAAATTTAATACAGCTCCAGCAGAGTAATTTCAGAATATATCTTTCATTAAGGGCTTTATGCCTGATTGGCCACTAACACACTGGGAGATGATCAGAATGGTCACATTGGAAAACATACAGAATGTCAATGTTTTATACACAATTGATGACAAAGCGATGGAAAGGGGGTCATGATTTTTTTTAAACTGCAAAGGCTAAAGCACATAACTGCAAAATATAATATCACTAATCATAAAACAAGATGTGATGTGCCTGTTTCAAAAACATCCATGTACCTGACATCAACTAAATACAACAAAGGAATGCTCTCCATAATATATAAGAAATGTTATCATGTAATTCTACAAAATTGTGAAAAGGATTTTAAAGAAAAATTCATCAAGAAAGAATTTGACCAGGCCATAGACTGGACATGTAAGAATACATGCTTCCTTGACAATATAAAATATGTATGCGCTTACACCTGTCTCTACTTAAGATGTGTCATTTTAACCCACAAAACACGCCATTATATTGGAAAAGGTGTGAGCTTCCTGTGGAGTTCTTCCATATGCCATGGACGTGAAAAATTTAAGGTTTTTGGGGGAGATATATTTAGGCTTCTTAAAATAGGTGGACAATGTGGGCATCCTCTTCTGGGGATGGAACTCCTATACTTGAATGGAACACAACCCAAGAGATGCTCAGATGCCGTGTGTTCAATCTTGTCCCACCGGAAAATAATTTGGTTCCAGATATTATGGAAATAAAAGTATAAAGTAAATCCCTACCTTCATGAATCCTGATTGATGGAAACTTTGGACAAAGGTAGCATCATAGGTAAGAAACTGCAGGCCTCTTGATTAGTCATGTCTACTTTTTTACTCTGTGAGGTAGTCTCACAATGGGACATATTTAAAATAGAATATATGTGCTGTTTTGATGTCTACGTAAGTAAAAATGATTCAGTGAATGTTTGAAAAAAGGAAAAAAAGTAACAAGAAACAAAAAATATTATAGGAAAAAACTATCTCATCTCATTATTTAAACTATAGGGTTAATGTTGAATAAAAAAATATTACCATAAATTACCACAATTGTCATTTTTGCTCATCCCACCTTTTAAAAAATGGAATATAAAATAATCAAAATGTCTCATGTACCCCAAAATGATACTAATGAAAACTACACTTCATCCTGCAAAATAGCAAGCCTGCACACAGTTGTCTTAATTGAAAAAAAGGTATAGCTGTCATAATATGTGATACAAAAAGTAACGATTTTTTTTTTTTTTACTGAAGTAAAACATAAAAAACCTATGAAAAAAAAAACTTGCAAGGCACTCAAGTTTTATAGCGGGTGCTTTTAGTTTGGTGTTCCCGACCCAAAATGTAGTACACAAAGTAAGGACTCATGCACAGGACCATATGTATTTTGCGGTCCACAAAACACAGATCCGCAAAAAATACGGATGGCGTCTATGTGCATTCCATATTTTACGGAACAGAATGGCCGGCCCCTAATAGAACAATACTATTCTTGTCCGTAATGCAGACAATAATAGGACATGTTCTATTTTTTTGCAGAACGGACATACAGAAACGGAAGGCACACGGAGTAACTAAGTTTTTTTGCTGACCCATTGAATTGAATGATTCCGCATACAGTCCGCAAAAATTGTCAGACAGCAAGGTGCTGTTTGAATCCTGGGTCCCGCCGCCTACTGAGGCAGTGCCATGCTGTGCGGTGCTGCACCAAATTTAGAGTAGGTCTCTAAAGAGGTAACCTTGACGCGGTGAGTGGGCTTATGCCTTTTGATCAAAATGTACACTAATGCCTCTTGTATAGCATGCAGTACAGGGGGCAGTACACTAAAAATTGTGATGAGAAGGGAGTTGAATTTTTTTTAAGCAGTTCTAGATCAAAAGCATGGTATGGGGATGTGCGGGCACATATACTGTATGTTCTTGTTAATGTGCTTATAAACTTCTACTAATTAGTCTACATTTCTCTAAATTTACAATAATATATTTCTTAGATGTATAATTCGCTGTCACTACCTACGAACCAATAATGTGTGTAGAGTATAAGAACTTTGAAGTTTCTTAAGTATTTCCTATTTGAAACATAAAGCATAAGTTGTCCAATGACATATTGAACACTCAGCACCATGGACAGCAACCCAAGAGCCTACTCAATATACTCAGGAGAAAAGAATTGCTTACTATTCAATGTTGGCTGCAATGTTATTAACCTCTTAGTGACCACCAATACATCTTTTTTATGGTGGTCATTAAGGGGACTTAGACTAGGCTGCTGTTTTGTTTTTTTTTCCAACTCTAAGTGCTGCTAATGACTAGGATGATCAGAATCACTGATCCAGGCTGTTTAACTCCTTAAATGCCACTTTCAATAGCAACTGCAGCATCTAAGTGGTTTCAGATAGAGGGGACTCCCTCTGTCTCCTTTTGGCAGCTGAAGATTGAATGAAGGCCCCCAGATCTACCTTCTGTGCATGCCAGAGGCTTGGCCTAATTAATTGCCTGTTAATTTCCCACTGACCTTTTTACATAAATAACAGTTTTCAATGCAAAAATAATTGAAAAATAAAACCCCCTCCACCTATTTGGTAATAACACATCCTTAACAACATGAATTATGCAATTATTCTGTGATCTATCCCTCATGGTAAATTATATAAAAAAAAATTGCTACCAATAAAAAAAATAGAGGTTGTCCTGCGAAAAATCAAGAACTTGCATAGCTGCATCAAATGAAAATGTAAAAAGTGATGGGTCTCGGGAAGCATAAAAAGGGTTTTTATTGTGAAAGTATTAAAGCATAAAAGAAAACTATATATATATATATATATATATATATATATATTTTTTTTTTAGTAAGAAATAGTAAGGTAATATTATAAATTGCCTTGTCATTTATGACGTAAAGTGAACTCCGCGATATTTAACACGTAAAAAACAGGAAGTGTTGCTTTTTTCCCATTCCCACCAGAAACAGTTAATAAAACATAATGAGTTATGTATACCAAAAATGATAGCATTACAAACTACAACTTCAGCAAAAAATAAATCCTCATATGGCTTTATCAAGGGGAAATATAGATATGGCTTTTGCATTGTTACTATGAAAAAAGAAAAAAAAATGTTTGATCTCTTAAGGCCCAAAACACTAAGAGGTTAAGTTTAAGTATTACATGTATTATTAATATATTTGAGACATTGAAAATATCTGGCCAGTTAGAAATTATAAAGCAAAACATATATTTAAAACATTTTTCAAGATTGTAACTGTAAAAGTAATTGATTCTTAATTATTAGGTTGCATTCTTTTGTAGTAAGAACAGCGAAGGGAATACCTATCATTCATGTTGTTTGCTACACATGACAATGTTGACAGCATTTCATTACTGACCTTATTTTTTGGTAACAGACAGAAATTCATTATAAATGGTGCATTATAAATAGGTACTGCAAACAATAGTTATCAGGTAACCTTTGTAAAAGGTAGTACCACTGAAACCAGGGGCAGACACAGACAGCAGAGGGCCCCTGCACAAAGATTGTGCCTGGGCTCCCCCACGCCAAATTTTCAACTTAACCTATTCCCTCCTAACATTACATACAGCAATACAAAAAATAGGGTGAGGCTACTTTCACACCTGAAGCACTACGATCCGGCTGGACACAAACCACAGCATGCAGAAGTTTGTGTCCTGCTGATTCTCAGCATTTTTGTCAGATTGTGGCCGGATCTCTGCTGGACCCCATTATAGTTAATGGGACCAGCAGGCATTCTGCATCCAGCAATGCCGGAGCCGGTGAATTCCAGCAGGCTGTTCTCTGCTAGAACAGCCTGCCAGAATCACTAACGCAAATGTGAAGGCAGCCTAATACAGCACCACATACCTCTTACATCCAGTGATGTTGTCTTCCTAGATGTAGACGTTCTCTGTCCTCATCTTATCCTTTCAGACCTTACCGCCATGATGATTTCTTTCTATAATCTCTTCTTTCTGCGGAGTTTCACAGACAGACATCTTAGTTTACTACTTTTCCATCATCCTCTCACCTTCTGAACGCACCATCCTGCCACCTCTAATACTGAGAGCACCCCAGTACTATACTGCAGAAACAGTCCCCCTGAAAATACTAGTACCACACAGATAGCGCCCCCTTCAATAATTATTGGCACAGAGTGCCCTAAAAAATAACTGCACCCAGGAAACAGTGTCCCCGACACTAATAGTGTAAACATAAAGTCCCCCCAAAATAATGATACAACAAATGCCCTGTTGTGTGGCAGTAAAAAATACCTCCTCTTAGTGCCCCCAGTGGAGCCAATGCCCCTATAGTGCCCTCATAATGTGTGCCAATGCCCCTATTGTGTGCCCAAAAAATCCTTAGTGCCCCCATTTAAGTTAAGGTCCCCATAGTGCCCCATAATTTGCACCAGTAAAGAATACTCTTTATAAAGTGCCCCCATAGTGCTCCTCCCCGTCCCATGATGCCTGACATAATGTGCCAGTATAAAATGCCCCTACAGAGTGCCACAAGTAGATGCCCCGATAATGCTCCTCTCCCCCCTTCCCCATAGTGCCCCCATAATGTGTGCCAGTATAAAAAGCCCCTATATAATGCCCTCCAGTAGATGCCCTCATAGTGCTCCTTTCCCTCCATGTGTGCCAGTATATAATGCCCCCTTGTAGATGTCCCCATAGTGCTCCCTCCATCTGTGCCAGTATATAATGCCTGCTTGTACATGTCCCCATAGTGCCAGTATATAATGCCCCCTTGTAGATGCCCCCATAGTGCCAGTATATAATGCCACCTTGTAGATGTCTCCATAGTGCTCCTTCCATCTGTGCCAGTATATAATGCCCCCTTTCTAGATGCCCCCATAGTGCTCCCTCCATCTGTGCCAGTATATAATGCCCCCTTGTAGATGCCCCATAGTGCTCCCTCCATCTGTGCAAGTATTTAATGCCACCTTATAGATGCCCCTATAGTGCTCCTCTCCCCCCTGTGTGCCAGTATAATGCCCGCTAGTAGATGCCCCCATAGTACTCCTTTCCCCCCCTTGTGTGCCAGTATAATGTCCCCATAGTGCTCCTTTCCCCCATGTGTGCCAGTACATGCCCCCGCCATAAAAATAAAAATGCCCCCTCCATACTGGGCAAAAGCGTAACGTTAATAAAAAAATAAAGTTATACTTACCTCCATGAGCCTGTCAGCGATGCCGAGCCTCTGCAGCCTATCAGAGGAGCAGGTAAGGGAAACGTCTCTCCTCTGCCCTGCAGACATCTGTATCACTGTCCTGAGGACGGCGATACAGATGAATATGGAGATGAGCATTTCCACAATGGAAGCGCTCATCTCCTACTGCCGCCGGATCTCCCACGGGCCCCCCTGCCGCACTGGGCCCCTGTGCAGCCGGTTCGGCTGTCCGCCCCTGACTGAAACTGTTTAAAACATTGATAGTAAAATGGGTTGTCCACAGGAAAGATCCATCCATGTATTTCTCCAATTGATCTGCTTTATTTATTCCAGGCTGGCAGCTAAGGGACTTGCCCTCTCAAGGAGTGTTTCCTTCTGATCCAGCTGGTAGAACTGACTATGTTTGTCCACCTTAGTGAGGCGGACAGAGAAATAAGGAAAAGAACAAACAGCAGGTGGCCCTTTACAGATACATTACACTGAATAATTCAGTGGCTATACTAAATGTTTAATTATAAGCAATTACAAACTATTTTGATCCCATTTGCTGCTTTGAAAATAGTAGAATATTTTTCATGGGACAACCCTTTAAGTTATTTTATGAATTCATGAAAGACAACCTAGTCAGTATACTTAAACCTACAGGAGTTGATCCTCTTGTACTTGGGTGGTTTAGTGAATTCTGCCATTGTGCAGCACAACATTAGAACCAGTAAACTACAAACAGCTTCTTCTAAACAGAACTTGAACATTAAAGGGGTATTGTCATCCATGAATTTATGGCATAGCGGTAGGATATGCCATCACTTTATGATTGTTGACAGTTTGACCTCTGAGTCCTCCTTTCAAGGCATGACCGCATATTCGTATATACCATAACTATGAGATGAAAATACCCCACTTTATAGATGTTTTAAGAAAGGAATTAAAAAACACCATTGGGGGACATAACAAGTATGTAATAGTAAAATTGACACAAGTAATTTTTAATTATTTCAATTGAAAGAGTATTTTTCCATCATCTAACAAAGAAATGTAATCATGGGACACCACCTTTTTTAAAAATACAAATTGATTCTGGTGAGAATACATTCATTACACAGCTTGACACTTTTTCACAAAATTATTACCTCTGTGTTTACAATCTGAGGAACAGAAACATGAGGCTTGCCCGTGTGCTGAGCATCATCTCCTTGCATATCATTCTTGAGAGGAACACAGGTAAAGGTTTTTTTTTTTTTTTTAAGAAAGGCTTGGAGTAAGCATCCAACATCTTTTGCATATCCCCTGTTGGTTTTAAACAATGGACACTTCAACTACACCTACAAAAGAAGGCACTATTCTTCTATAAGTCTGATGGGAGTCTTTGAGCCACAGTGTAGAACTTTAGGATAAATGATGTTGATACTCCTATCATGTAGCTATATGTCCATTGCTCTTTGTTTCAATAGTCAAAAGATGATACACAAGGAGTAACAAGAGTTAAAGAAGAACTCCCGACAAAAATTTTATTCCATGTCCTGTTAGAAATGTACATGATATAATCTGTAGTGAATGTCATTTTCTTACCAGTGTCTGAATTTTTGACTTAATATTTACTGTTTAGAAATTTTAAACCTGGGAGGTGTTTTATGGTAAGGCATGTCTTACAGGCCGAAAAATACGGGAATGTCTTAATAAAAAATTTGCAGTGTTAGTGAGAATAACCTTCACTTTCAATTCAAGGGTTATGGGAAGAAACCCTGTTAGTTTTTGTTAAGACAGCTAACCATGACCACTGCTGCCCTGCTCTCCAGTGTGGACCACAGACGCCATACTGCTCACCATGCTTCGGCCTCCATCCTTCTGCCTAGTTCCATTAGGGCATGCAGCCTAATGGCTAGGGGCTCCTGGGTATTTAAGGTGCCCTCTCCATGCAGAGGCTGTATGAGCTTTAAAGGGAGTCTGTCACCTAATTTTCACCCATATAACTAACAGCACTGCCCCACAGAAGATTGCATACATATCCCAGACATACCTGTGTGCACTTTGTGCCTTTATTCCATGTCCAGAAAAAGCACTTTTATTCTGCAGGAAAACAGCTCCCAAGTGCCTGGCTCTGCTGCTGTAAGTGCTCAAAGCAAACCAGACTGAAGAGGGGAGGACTGCTTTAGTTGCTCATATCTTGGGATTAGTATCAGATAGAAAAATGGTTCTGACCTTCTTTGAAAGCTGGCATTCCAAGCTTTAAAATGGTACCACAGCATTATATCCAGTATATCAGAAGATATAGAAGAGAAAGCTGTTTTTAGTTTCACTTTCAGCTGGGCACTTGGGAGCTGTTTTCCTGCAGAATAAAAGTGCTTTTCCTGGACACTTCCAGGTTCAGTTTCAGTGCTGTTCATGTTTAAAGGCTATGGACCCTTTTGGGGAAATTTTTTTAAAATAATTGCATTCTACTTATTTTGAGCTAAAACATTTTAATAGTCTTTATTAACAATTGTCAGCCACTTTACCAGTATAATGGTGTAATCTGTGTATTTGAAGAGCACGAGGGTTCTGTGTTTACATTGAATCCCGTCATCTGACAGCTCATGTGAATCCATTATCTGTTATCTCCTGAAGCTCAAAAATACTTATTTAATCCATATTCTTATTAGTGGGACCACAATTGAGTTTCAATTAGTAATTATGAGCTGTCAAGAGTTCAAACAACAGGGCTACAGACTAAGCAGGCAGCTCTGCAGATATACTCTCAATTAACCCTTGTAGTACTAGAACTGATGGAAATTTCTATTAAAGACCAGAAAAAATAATTTCTAGGCCAAATTGAGTAAGATGCAGTAATAAAAAATTGCCCCCAAAGGTGTCCATAGACTTTAAGTTTAACCCTGTCCCTCAGCCTTCTTCATGTTCCTGCTTAGTACCCAGCCTGCCTGCCCTGTCTGTCTTCACTACAACCTAGCCTGCTTGTTTATGCTGTGTCTCTATTCATCTACTCTACCAGTGTGAAGTCTGAATCTAGTAGCCTGTGGCCTCCCGTTGGCTGCACTGGTGTCCCAGACCCCAATGGGTCATATGCAAACTACACCGGGACTATGCCAGATGGTAGCAATGTGGTTGCATCTCTGAAGTCAACTTCAGATCTCTGTACAGGGGTTAAAAGGGGAGCACCAGAATAAGCACCAGGGGAGCACCAGAATAATGCCCTTATGTTTAGCCCTACACCAAAATGGTTAGTTTGCACAGTGGGTCCACGTTCACTGATCAGTAACAGTTTTAAACGATGTGAACTTCAAATAAACCTACAAAGAAAGGAACCACTACTCACTTTCCTCAGGGTCCTGCAGGAGACTTTAAACTGGTGATCCTTCATCAAGATACCCTTAAAGATTTTTCAGGATTTTAATATTGATTACCTCAAGATAGGTCATCAATATCAGGTTGACAACGAAGCAGTGAGCAGGTGTAATTAAAAGCTGTCCCATTCACTTCACAGCTTGTTCCTATACAAGTCGAGCTGTCCCATGGAAGTGAATGGAACGGCTTGTAATTATACCTGCTCACCACTTCGATGTCGACGGCAAGCAGGAAAACAATGAAGGGAAGGCTGCACTTGCATGGCCTTCTCTTCAAACAGCTGATCAGCCAGGGTGTCGGACCTCCTCCAAACTAATACTGATGACCCCTCCTAAGGATAGGTGATCAATATTAAAATCCTGGAAAACCCCTTTAAGGCTTCCATGCTTCCTCTGAACATACAACTTTTTACCGTCTTCTGAGGCATACTTCTCAACATTGAACTCGTATTCAGCTGCAGCAAACTTTAACTTGGCTTTTTGTTGTGTTATTTGTCAAATTAGAAGTTTCTGCAATCATTAATTTAATGTGTAAGGTGTACAGTTAAATATTGTTACATCAGTACCTCAAGTCGTACAATCTCTCCCTTTTGCACTTTTTAATAGAAATGATTGATTGAAACAATGCTGTTACATTTCTCTTCCGGGTCAGATCTAACAATAATGCATTTAAGCTATGCTTGGTGTGGTATTTAAAGGGGTTGTCCGAGTTATGAAAAAAATAGATAGCACTGTAAATCTGATGGGCAGCAATATATAACTAAGTTAAGCAAGTTATAGGCAAAAAAAAAAAAAAGAAAAAAAAAATTTATAATATATATATATATATATATATATATATATATATATATATATACACACACACACACACACACACACACATCTACACAGTGCCTTGCAGAAATATTCGGCCCCCTGGAACTTTTCAACCTTTTGCCACATTTCAGGCTTCAAACAAAAAGATATAACATTTTAAATTTTTGGTGAAGAATCAACAACAAGTGGGTCACAATTGTGAAGTGGAACGAAATTTATTGGAGCATTTAAACTTTTTTTGTAATAATAAAACTGAAAAGTGAGGCGTGCAAAATTATTCGGCCCATTTACTTTCAGTTCAGAAAACTCACTCCAGAAGTTCATTGAGGATCTCTGAATGATCCAATGTTGTCCTAAATGACTGATGAAGATAAATAGAATCCACCTGTGTGTAATCAAGTCTCTGTATAAATGCACCTGCTCTGTGATAGTCTCAGGGTTCTGTTTAACCTTTTCAGTACCAGAGGTTTTTTCGGTTATGCATTTTCGTTTTGCGCTCCCTGCCTTCAAACAGCCATAACTGTTTTATTTTTCTGTTCACATAGCTGTATGAGGGCTTGTTTTTTGCGGGACAAGTTGTACTTTCCAATGCCACCATTTAATATTGCATATGGTGTAGTGGGAAGTGGTAAAAAAAAATCCAAATGGGGTGAAATTGCAAATAAACCGCTATTCCGCTACAGTTCTACGGGTTTCTTATTTACATTGTTCGATGTTCATTAAAACTGACCAGTTACTTTCATTCTACTGGTCAGTACGAATCCGGCGATACCTAATATGTATAGTTTTTCCTGCGTTTTGATAGTGATAAAATAATTAGAAAGTTGCCCTTTTTTTTGTTGTCATATCTTGACCCCTATAACTTTTTTGGTATTTATGTGTACGGAGCTGTATGGGGGCTCATTTTTTGCGGGGCGATCTGAAGTTTTTATTGATACCACTCTGAGGTGTGTATGACTTTTTGATCACTTTTTATTTAATTTTTTTTTAAAGAAAAAAAAGCGACAAAAAACAGCGAATCGCCATTTGGACGCTTTTTTCCGCCACACAATTCGCCGTATTGGAATTTTTTTTTTTATATTTTAAAAGTACGGGTGTTTTCGGTCACGGTGATACCCATGATGTCTATATTTATTGTTATTTAGGTATTTATTTTTTAATTATACGGAAAGGGGGGTGATTTGAACTTTTATATATTTTTTAACATTTTTTAATTTTTTTGTGTGATTATTTTAAAACTCAAATATGAGCTAATATATTGTGTTTTTTTTTTCTTTATGAGCAATCAGGGATTTACTAGATTGAGATAAATCCAAGAATTGCTCATTTCTTATCCTGGCCTGCCATCTAGTGGCCAGAATAAGAATTGCACTTTGAAAGCTGTAAACCTCATCAGCGAGGTTTACAGACACCCCGATTGGCCACACGGAGTGTCTGTACACCACCCGGAAGCGTACGCTTCCGGCTAAAGACGCAACTAGATGCCGTGATCACGGCATCTAAAGGCCCAGCAAGACGCCGCCGATGGGGTAAGTAGCGGCAAGTATCTGCTGTTAGAAACAGCAGAGACTTGCCGGCCATGACGCCCGCCGCACGTACGAGCGCCGGGCGCCATGTGCCCGCATCGCCCCAGGGAGTCTAAGGGTTAAAGCACAGAGAGCATCATGAAGACCAAGGAACACACCAGGCAGGTCCGTGATACTGTTGTGGAGAGGTTTAAAACCGGATTTGGATACCAAAAGATTTCCCAAGCTTTAAACATCCCAAGGAGCACTGTGCAAGAGATCATATTGAAATGGAAGGAGTATCAGACCACTGCAAATCTACCAAGACCCGGCCATCCCTCTAAACTTTCATCTCAAACAAGGAGAACACTGATCAGAGATGCAGCCAAGAGGCCCATGATCACTGAGCCCATGGATGAACTGCAGAGATCTACAGCTGAGGTGGGAGAGTCTGTCCATAGGACAACAATCAGTCCAACACTTCACAAATCTGGCCTTTATGGAAGAGTGGCAAGAAGAAAGCCATTTCTCAAAGATATCCATAAAAAGTCTTGTTTACAGTTTGCCACAAGCCACCTGGGAGACACACCAAACATGTGGAAGAAGGTTCTCTGGTCAGATGAAACCAAAATCGAACTTTTTGGAAACAATGCAAAACTATATGTTTGGTGTAAAAGCAACACAGCTCATCACCCTAAACACAACATACCCACTGTCAAACATGGTGGTGGCAGCATCATGGTTTGGGCCTGCTTTTCGTCAGCAGGGACAGGGAAGATGGTTAAAATTGATGGGAAGATGGATGGAGCCAAATACAGGACCATTCTGGATGAAAACCTGTTGGAATCTGCAAAAGACCTGAGACTAGAACGGAGATTTAACTTCCAACAAGACAATGATCCCAAACATAAAGCAAAATCTACAATGGAATGGTTAAAAAATAAATGTATTCAGATTAGAGAGGAGCGAGCATACTCGTCCGAGCTTGGTGCTCGTTCAAGTATTAGGGTACTCGTAAGTGCTCGCTGCTCGGATGAGTATCTCGCCATGCTCGAGGAAATGGCAACTTCCGCATCGTGCATTTTTGGCGCCTATAAACTCAGCCAATTACAAGCCAGGAGACTCTGCGGTACACCCAGCATCACGTGGGGCCCTTACATGTCGATAGCAGGGGTTGGCTGGCCTGATCAGGTAACCCTGGAATATACTACTGACTGGCCGCGGTGCTCGGCTCAGATGCTGTCTGGATGTCGTTAGGGATAGAGCTGCTGCGTTTCAGGGAGAGTGTTAGGGCCTGCATTTAGTTCTCTGTTAGGCAGGAATCACCCACAAAGAACCCAACAGCCCTTCTAAGGGCTACAAGAAATTTTTTTTTTTGTCTCCTGGCTTGGCTGGCTGGCACTAGTAGTGCAGCTATCGCCATATATAACCCCCTTTTTTTTTAATGTTATATCTCAGTGATACAAATCCATTTCACACAGCAGTGTGGAACCATTCTGTCTGTCACAGTTCAGTACACTCACTCCAATCCGTATTTTCTGTCCAGGTGACACTTTCTGTACGTCACTTAATACAACCAAGTCTTTTGCTGTCACGTATATAACTTGATCCCAAAAATCTCTGTGCGACATTTGTCTGGGTCGCAGTCAAAATAGCCACCGTCAGCAGGGTGTCAGTTAGCTCTACAATAGTTTCTGCACGTCACGTTCCCAAAAAAACAAAACTACAAAAAAAAATATATAAAAAAAATAGTTTTTTTTGTTGTTTTAGCTCAGTGATACAAATCCATTTCACACAGCTGCGTGGAACCATTCTGTGTGTCACAGTTCAGTACACTCACTACAATCCGTATTTTATGTCCAGGTGACACTTTCTGTACGTCACTTAATTCAACAAGACTGAACAAGTTTGTGAGTTTCAGTACAGCAGGCCCATTTATTTTTAATTTTTTATATAATACACTTATATACAGAAAATGTTGAACCCCAGGGCTAAGGGTCGAGGACGAGGGCGTGGGCGTGGGCATTCAATTACTGCAGGGGGCAGAGGCCGTGGTCCTGGGCAGGGTGAGACAGTACCTGCTGATGAGGGAGCAGGGGAAAGCCGCAGAGCTACAGTCCCTAGCTTCATGTCTCAACTTACAGGGGCACGTGGTAGAGGACTGTTGAAACCACAACAGTGCGAACAGCTGATGTCGTGGATTGTGGACAATGCTTCAAGTAATTTGTCCACCAGTCAGTCTTCCACGCAGTCCACCCACGTTACCCAAGGGAGCACTCCTCTGGCTCCTCCACCTCAACCTCCTTCCCCCCAGTCTGCCCCCTCCCAGGAAAATTTGGAATGCGATCCGGCATACTCTCAGGAACTGTTTTCTGGACCCTTCCCAGAGTCACAAACCACTTCTCAGGTTGCTGCTGACCTCTTTCCCGATGCCCAAGTTTTCCAACTGTCGCAGTCTGTGGGTGATGATGATGATTAGAGATGAGCGAGTAGTGAAATATTCGAAAGTTCGAAATTCGATTCGAATAGACTGCGAAATTCGACTATTCGACCGGATATCGAATCCCATTAAAGTCTATGGGAAAAAAATGCTCGCCACTTGGAAATCTCAATTCGACCACTTGGAGGTCACCAAGTCCACCCTGGAACCTCAGAAAAGGATGCCAACACTGCTGGAATGCAACTGGGACAGCAGGGGAAGCATGTCTGGGTGCATATAACGTGCCCAAGTCGCACTATTACGCCACTATCACAGCCTCTCAACAATACACTCCAAACACAATCTAACCTCTCTGTAAAGTGAGACCATACAAGGAAACCTTCTTTCCTCTACATTGCCATGGACCCCAAGCCAAACTAGACAAAAAAGAAGATAAAATTCTGCACCCCTTAAAATCACGTTGCCTATGACAACCACAGATGGCATAGGCAAAGGGGAAAGCAAATAGACCCCACCCCTAATTGTCATTGTGTGTGTGTGTGTGTGAGATGTGGTCAGACATGTCTTCTTTAAAATGTAAAAACAACTCAAACACATGCAGAAGCCTTAAAATGCCCAAATTGTTGGCGCTTGAGATGTCAGTGACCCGACCTGGCCCAGTGTCATGTCTAGCAGGTAAAGCAGTGGGGATGTTGAGGGATGCGTAGGACCGCAAAAGGCAGGAAGAGGCCGTGGGCTGGCCAGAGGCTCATGGAAAATTTTGTGGAGGCCCAAGAGGTGAGACGTGTTAAAAATTGTGTGGAGGCTAAAGAGGTGAGACGTGTTAAAAATTATGTGGAGGCCCAAGAGGTGACACCTCTTAAAAATTATGTGGAGGCCCAAGAGGTGACACCTCTTAAAAATTATGTGGAGGCCCAAGAGGTGACACCTTTTAAAGGCTGCAGTTATCCACAGATTTGCATGCAATGTAAAATGGTTACACTCATTTTATAAAGGCAACTATCATGAAAAATCAGTTTAAATGTATTGAGGGCAGCACAGAGTATTTCTACAGAGGAAGGAGTATTCTTTTTATTTTTTTTCCTTTTTTTATATGTATATGCTGTTGCCTTCAGTATATGAGAGTTGATTTCATGATGCTACTGCAGCCACTTAAAACGTTTTAAGTCTTGTTTTGTTTTTTTGAATACTGAGAATGCTATTTTGTACCAGATTTTGTATGTAAAGACTGAACACATTAAAATGAGAATGTTACCAAAATTATAATTTATAATTTATTTACCTTTTGTGGAGGCCCAAGAGGTGAGACCTCTTAAAGATTTTGTGGAGGCCCAAGAGGTGAGACCTCTTAAAGATTTTGTGCAGGCCCAAGAGGTGAGACCTCTTAAAGATTTTGTGGAGGCCCAAGAGGTGAGACCTCTTAAAGATTTTGTGCAGGCCCAAGAGGTGAGACCTCTTAAAGATTTTGTGCAGGCCCAAGAGGTGAGACCTCTTAAAGATTTTGTGGAGGCCCAAGAGGTGAGACCTCTTAAAGATTTTGTGGAGGCCCAAGAGGTGAGACCTCTTAAAGATTTTGTGCAGGCCCAAGAGGTGAGACCTCTTAAAGATTTTGTGCAGGCCCAAGAGGTGAGACCTCTTAAAGATTTTGTGCAGGCCCAAGAGGTGAGACCTCTTAAAGATTTTGTGGGCCAAGGTGAGACCTCTTAAAAATTATGTGGAGGCCCAAGAGGTGAGACCTGTTAAACATTTTGTGGAGGCCCAAGAGGTGAGACCTCTTAAAATTATGTGGAGGCCCAAGAGGTGAGACTCGATAAAAATTATGTGGAGGCCCAAGAGGTGAGACCTCTTAAAAATTATGTGGCTGCCCAAGAGGTGAGACCTCTTAAAATTTGTTGGAGGCCCAAGAGGTGAGACGTCTTAAAAATTGTGTGGAGGCTAAAGAGGTGAGACCTCTTAAAAATTTTGTAGAGGCCCCAAGAGGTGAGACCTTCTTAAAAATTTGTGGAGGCCCAAGAGGTGAGACCTCTTAAAAATTATGTGGAGGCCCAAGAGGTGAGACCTCTTAAAAATTATGTGGCAGGCCCAAGAGGTGAGACCTCTTAAAAATTATGTGGAGGCCCAAGAGGTGAGACCTCTTAAAAATTATGTTGGAGGCCCAAGAGGTGAGACCTCTTAAAAATTATGTGGAGGCCCAAGAGGTGAGACCTCTTAAAAATTATGTGGAGGCCCAAGAGGGCCTTATTGGGCCAGGGACCTCTTAAAAATTATGTGGAGGCCCAAGAGGAGAGCCATAAATATATATATTTTTTTTTACGGAGCAATTCTACGGCGGTTAAGGAGGAGGAGGAGGAGGTGGAGGAGGAAATGGCACTTCATACAGATGGCACTTCACTTTTGGCTGCTTTCCACGGTTGGAGAAGCAAAGTCCGGGTCAATCCACTTGCTGTTCATTTTGATTAGCGTCAGCCTGTCCGCACTGTCGGTTGACAGGCGGCTGCGCTTATCGGTTATAATGCCCCCGGCTGCGCTGAACACCCTTTCTGATAGCACGCTGGCGGCAGGGCAGGCAAGCACCTCCAAGGCGTACAGGGACAGTTCCAGCCACGTGTCCAACTTGGAGACCCAGTAAGTGTAGGACGCCGAGGGATCGGGGAGGACAGGGTTACGGTCTGCCAGGTACTCCCGCAACATCCGCCGATACTTGTCCCTCCTGCTGATAGCGGGCCCCGCAGTGATGGAAGTTGCACGAGGGGTGCCATGAACGTGTCCCACACCTTGGAGAGTGTTCCCCTGGTGGCTGTGGGCCTGATGGATGTTGTGGGACTCTGGGAGACCCTCTCCTCTCTGCCGCCAGCGATGGTGGGTGGGAAAATCTCCATCATGTTCTGCACGAGTTCCCTCTGGTATTCCAGCAATCGATTCGTCCTCTCCTCTACCGGAATAAAAGAGGAGACGTTATCTTTATACCGGGGGTCCAGGAGTGCGAAGACCCAGTACAGTTTGTCCTCCACTATCCGGACAACACGTGTGTCCCGGGAAAAGCAGCCCAGCATGAAGTCAGCCATGTGTGCCAGACTCTGAATAGGCATGACCTCACTGCCCCCACCAGAAGGATCACTTGCCATTTCCTCCTCTTCCTCTTCCGCCTCCTCTCCGCCCCATCCGCGCTGAACCAATGGGACGCACACAGCCTGACTGCTACCCTCGCCGCCAGCATCCTCCTCCTCTTCCACAGCCACCTCCACGTCGTCCTCCTCCTCATCCTCCTTCTCCTGCAACTGCCACCGTGAAGCAGACAAAAGTGTGGACTGACTGTGTAGCTCCGTTGCGTCTCCTCCAACCCCCGTCTCCTCTGCGTGCAATGCGTTCTCCCTTATTGCGATGAGGGATTCTTTAAGGACGCCTAGGAGCGGGATGGTTACGCTCACTATAGCGTCCTCGCTGCTGACCTTCTTGGTGGACTCCTCAAAGATACGCAGTACATCGCATATGTCTGCCATCCATGGCCACTCGTGGTTGGCAAACTGAGGGAGCTGAGTTGGAGGCACGCGTGAATTCATAATCTGGTACTCCATCAATGCTCTCTGCTGCTCACACACCCTGGCCAACATGGAATAGGTGGAATTCCAGCGAGTGGGCAGGTCGCACAACAGCCGATGTTCAGGCAAATGGAGGCGTTGCTGGAGTTTTTTTAAGCTAGCAGCAGCTACAGTTGACTTCCGAAAGTGAGCGCACAAGCGCCGCACTTTCACCAGTAGCTCTGCCAGGTTGGGGTAAGTCTTCAGAAATTTTTGGACTACCAGATTAAAAACGTGGGCCAGGCATGGTACGTGATTGAGTTCGGCAAGCTCCAGAGCCGCCACCAGGTTACGGCCGTTATCGCACACGACCATGCCTGGTCCTAGCTGCAGCGGCGACAGCCACATCTCCGTCTGCTGCAATATGGCGTCCCTCACCTCTGGGGCGCTGTGCTTCCTGTCGCCCAAGCTGATGAGCTTTAGCACCGCCTGCTGACGTCTCCCCGCGCCAGTGCTGCAACGCTTCCAGCTAGCGGCAACGC
>ONZH01002488.1:0-42490 GCA_900303285.1 Rhinella marina
AAATGCCCCAGTGCCAGTAAAAATGCCCCCAGTGCCCCCATCATGGGGCACTGGGGGCATTTTTACTGGCACCTGTATCTAAACATTATTGATTCACTATGTGATTACTGAGGTACTATGTTGGACCTGTAGGACTTATTACTGCATTTGCACTTTATATATGTGATTTTATAGTCCTTGTATTACCTTGTGTGATAGATGGTACTGTTCATTTGGACCGCTGTGGCTGTTTTGCGTTGCTAATTATCTACTGTATTACCTGACCACCATCATTTATGTATTTGTGATGTATTATAGTATTGTGAGTTTTTAATGATTTCCAAATAAATTTATATTTTTATCAATAGGGTTGTTGTTTGCTTTTGATATGATATAGTAGTAAGTCTCCTTACATGTGTGCCCCAGTCTGAGGTGGAGTATTGTGCCCCAAACTTATCTGTTGGTATATTAGCTTCTAGTAAGTATAAACATATTTAATTTATTTATAATCAAGGCTACGTGGGAGTGCAGCTGCAGTGATACAGTACAGCACTAGTGGTTAGGAATGGGATCCAGCCCCAAACTATTCAGACATATCAACATCAGAAGTTACAAGTGTTCATTAGAGTTGAATGGAATGCCATTATTAAATTTATAATTAGTTTTTTGACAGCTGCTGCACCACAGAGGAGCCCCTTTCACCCTCCTCCACAACAGCGAGAGAGGACCCTCCTACCCCCCCACCTACCCCTCCAAAACCACCAGGCCAACTTCCAGAGGTAGAAGGTTAGTAAAATAAAAAGTGTAATTGGTGGACCTTTTGTCCTCAAAATATAAGCTAAATGTATGTTTTATCTTTTGTAGCTCCAACCATCAGGAGTATGGGTGTCCAGTAAGTACAAACCCCAAACTGGCCATGTGTGGCCTTCTCAGTGAACAGTTCAAAGCAAAAAAAAAAAAGATACAGATACATGTCACTGGAAAACTAGTACCAGTAGATATACAAAATATATATGACATGCAATTGCTAAAGTCATCCAGGTGCTGTTTTTAAAGTTTAGAATACTTTTCGTGGGACAACCACCCCTTTAACTCGATCATACTAATTATATTACTGTCTCCACCCCGTATTACTGTTTCCCCACGGACTATGAGGTGGAGCCAGCCTTACACCACTTAGACACCAGGCTCCATGCTGCCTCCCGGCTTATTCGTGGCCTGCAGCTGGAGCTCCGAGAGCTGCAGGCGATGATGGCTAGACGTCGTGAAAGGCCGGCAACGGCGTAACTTTTCCTTTCCTTTTTTTAAATTATTTATTTATTGTTGAAAGTTGTTATTTATTTTACTAAAATTATGCAACGTTATGGGCCGGCTGACAGCAACAGTGGGAAGACACTCGGACTATTTCGGCCTGCAGTGTGAAAATCGGAGGTAATCCAGCCTTTATTCATTTTTATAAAGGTGTTTTTTTGCACACTGCCAGGTGACAGTTTGGTCCGTTTGGGTGTCACCACCCCCCCAGCGGCGCTAAAAACCCTCTCTGACATGACACTTGAGGCTGGGCAGGAAAGAAGCCCTAGTGCATAGTGGGAAAGTTCCGGGCCACTGTTGTATTCTGGCTGACTCCGTAAGCATGTGAGCATACAGCTCGCCATCCTGGCCAGTGTGCCCAAGGAGCCAGTTCTTTCCATCTCAGCCTCTCCCTGAGACACTTCAGTGTCCCTGAAAGTGTCATCGTCATTCTCCAGATCCTCCAGCTGTGTCTGGTCCTCCTCCTGGTCATCATCATCAAAATCCTCCTCCTCCCCCTCCTCTACAAGAAGCTCCTATCCTCATCCTCCTCCAGCACCGAACTTTGTCGTTGGGGCTCCCCTACAGTGACAGCATGGCGTGCAGACAGATGGCCAGGATTTCCTTCCCCCATTGGCCCGTGCTGCATGAGCGTCAGTGTCTTTTCCAGGACAAATATTAGTGAAATTATGTCGTTCACACCGCAGCTGTCCAGGCTGACCAATTTAGTGGCTTTTTCAAAGTGCGTTAGAACAGTGCAGGCATCTCGGACCAGCCTCCACTGCTGGAAATCAAAGCCGCACCTGCTCCCTATTGTGGAAGAGTCTGGCTGCTGCTGGACAAAGTCATCCACTGCTCTACACTGCTCAAGGAGCCGCTGCAACATATGAAGCGTGGAATTCCACCGGGTTGGCACGTCACCTATCAACCGGTCTGGCAGAAGACTGTTTTGCCGCTGCAGTTCCACCAGAGCGCGGCGGGACACATAAATATGACTCAAATGAGTGCAAAGCTTCAGCGACTTTGCCAGCACTGTGCGCAGGCCAGTGCTTGTTTTGAGAAATCTCTGCACCACTAGATTTAGGACATGTGCCATACAGGGAGCATGCATGAATTGACCCAGGTTCAGCACTGCCACTATATTTGTTCAGTTGTCACTCACTACCTTGCCCACTTCGAGCTGGTGGGGAGACAGCCAGCGCGCTCTTTGCTGCTTGATGTAATGCAGCAAGTGCTGGCCTGTGTGGCTGCTGCTGCCAAGACAAATTAAGTCTAAGACAGCGTGGCAGTGTTTCACCTCCACGACTTCTCCTCTTTTATTCCTTTCACTCGTAAAAGTATGCTAATTAACTGAATTTGTACGCATTAGCATTCAAATGCATATGTATTAGCATACAAATGCATATGCATTAGCATACAAATTTGTATGCATTAGCATACAATGCGTAGCATTAGCGTACAAATCAACATTACAGTGAATGCTAGTACTCTCCTGAACGTACGGGGAAGAGACTCGAGCATTGTGCTCGAGTACACTTGGTGTTCGGCCGAACACCGAGCAGACCCGAGCGTAGGCATGCTTGGCCGAACAGCAAGTTCGCTCAACACTAGATATGAAGGAGGGGGGTTAACTCTCTGCCCTGATGCTCCAGCAGGCGGACTGCCCGTGGTGGTGGAAGCGGATAAATGTTGAGTGGTCTGCTGCAATCCTGGCTGGAAAGAGCGTGGAGGTGCCAAAAGCAATTGGACCAGTTGCTGGGGAGTTCCTGCCTCGCTGCCACTAAATACATTCAGCCAGTGGGCCGTAAAGGACATGTATTGCTCCTGGCCATAAGCACTGCTCCAGGTGTCCACCGTGACATGCATGGTGCTGCAGAGAGACAGCTGCAGGGGGCGTCCAATATTGTCTGCCACGTGCGAGTCAAGGGCGGGGATAGCTTTGTTTGAGAAGTAATGCTGGCTAGGGATCTGCCAGCCTGGCTGAGCGCAAGCCATTAGCTCCCTAAAAGCTGTGCACTCAACTAAATTGTACGTCAGAGACTGCACAGCCAGCAACTTGGTCAGGTGACTATTAAGTTTGCACACTGTTGGATTACTTGTTGCGTAAACTTGCTTCCTGGCCACGCACTCGGCGATGGACGGTTGACGAATATGGGGAGGTGGAGAAGCGCACGCGGTTGACGATGAGGTGTATGTACTAGTTACGCCCCTAGAAGCGGGCTGAGTTATGCCCCTGGATGCGGCCTGTCTGACTCAAGGGACCCCGGGAGAAGTAATCAGCTCTTCAGTATTAATGCGCTGCTCTAATCCACCTTGGTTACATAAATTGGTGGCATTACATCACTTCAGATGGTTCCACAGAACAGTGGTCCCTAAATTTGTGGCTTTTCCACAGCTCAATTTCTGTTTACAGAAATTACACGTGGCCATGCTGATGTCCCCCGGCAGAGTGGTGAAATACTTCCAGACACCCGACGTGCGCCCTTCAGAACTGGCCTAGCTTGTAGCCCTTGCACGCTTAGATCCTTGTCCCGGCCCCACCATACTTGGGGTCTCACTAGTTCCCAAGGAAGGCCTGGCCCTGGGCCTAACTCGCCTCTGCCCTCTGTTGCTGCCACTACTACCACCCTCCTCCTCTGAGATCAAATCCTCCTCACCTGCCCAATCCGCCTCCCAGATCCTCCGGTATAACACATCATCATCAGACTCCCCACCACTTTTTTTTGACTGCAATATAGGCTGTTCCCCACCAACCTCTAATTCCGGGCAGTCCAAACTCTGACTGCCCTCTAAGCAATCCTCAGGGAGGCTGTCGGATTATGTGGTGGGTTCAGTAACCTTTTATTTTATAAAATGCAGAAAACACACCACTAGGGGGAAGGCACCGCGTGTGCTCGAGCGCCATACTCGAGTTCCCTCCCCGCACGCTAATTAGCCAATTAGCGTGCGTGAAGGTACTGGCATTCACTGTAATGTTACAGTGATTGGCTGGCCGGGAACGCGCCATCGGGTGCTATAAAGAACCCGGTGACATGTGACCGTCTCAAACCGAGCCAGGGAGAGCTGCTTCAAGCAGGGACAGATAGAGTAGGGACAGAAGAACGCTAGGCAGGGATAGAATTTGCTCAGAAAGACCCAAAAACCCTTTTAAGGGCTATTATATCTTGCTGGTAAACATTTTTTTTATTTTGGAGGTGTTAAAAATAGCGCAAGGTGGCCTGCCATTAACACCACCTGTGCAGCTGCTGCATGCTGCATGATACTCTCTGTATACTATATACCTGACATCCTTTGCTATTATTTCTGCTGTGAAGCCCGCAGTACCTCTTTTGCGTCTTGCTGTTTAACATTTGCGCAAGGAGGGACTTATACTGTAGGGATAGGATTTGGCTAGGCAGGGCTAGTAGTTCTGTTCAAAAGACACAAAAGTCCATTGTTATATCTGGCTTCATTTTTTTTCTTTTGGGCCAAAAAGAACGCAAGTGTGCCTGACACTACCAGCACATGCACAGCGTGTGTATTAGAACCTTTCAAAAGTCTATATACCTGACATCCGTTGGTATTTTTTCTACCGTTAATTTAGGCCGTTGTTCGTCATTTGCGGCTGTTCTATAACGTTTGCGCATTCTAAATATTTGACATTCGGTAAAATTTTTCTGATCTTACAATCACACTCCTACACAACACCCTATCCAGGAACTACATACCAAACAGTATAGTGAGTGTGGAGATAAACCCAAATATACTAAGACCACCGATACATATCAAATTACTCCACACTGTGTTTTGATGATATAATTACTTTATTAATACAAAAAATATAAAAAACATTGAAGGCACATGATTCAATAGCAGGGGGGGAATCCACTGGTGGGGAGACAGAAAAATTTTTTTTTACCGTTAATTTAGGCCGTTGTTCGTCATTTGCGGCTGTTCTATAACGTTTGCGCATTCTAAATATTTGACATTCGGTAAAATTTTTCTGATCTTACAATCAATAAAAATCTGCACTACTGTACTTGTGATAAAGTTGCATATATACTGTACAATATGCGCAAGGCGAGCACTAAGGGACGGGGAAGTGGGTGTGCTGCTAATGGTGAACACAGAGGCCATGGCTCTGGGCGCAATTAAACTGTGTCTGCTGGCAGAGTCCAAGAAACAAAGTCATCCAAAACTCCTTGCTTCATGTCACAGTTTGGAGGGCGGCGCAAGACACAACTCTTGTCGCCACACCAATGCGAGCATGTAGTCGGTTGTATTTCAGCTGATAATGCTTCCAGTCGGTTAAGCACCACCCCCTCTTCCACAAAGTCCAGTCTCAGTAGCCAAGAGTCTGGGCAACCGCATCCTCACCCTGATCCTCCTTCCTCCCACAATGCAGAATCTGGGCAAAGAAGAGATCCCACATTGGGATATTCCGAGGAGCTTTTTTCATCACCGTTCCTTGGCTCGGGCCTCTTGCCAAGGCCGCTTGAAGTGGGACATGAGGAGATATTGTGCCCTGATTCCCAACCTATTGAGCAAACACAGTCTGAAGAAGATGACGGTGGGGAACGGCAAGTAGCGTCTCATGAGGTGCATGATGATGATGAGACACAGTTGCCAATAAGTCAAGGGCAACTAGTGCCTCAAGAAGTTGTTGATGAGGATGAGATGCAGATAAGTCAGGTTCTTGTTAGCTCACCATGTCAGGAGGAGGAACAGAGTGAGGAAGTGGGAGAGGAGGTGGTGGACGATGAAATCGCTGACCCAACTTGGGAAGGTGGCAAGCCGAGCGAGGACAGCAGTACAGAGGGGGAGGGATCCACAGCACCGCAACAGGCTGGAAGAGGCAGTGGGGTGGCAAAAGGGAGAAGGCAGGCCACGCCAACCAGGCCCACAACTGTTCCCCAGAACAGCCCCTTGCGGCAAGCTCCCTTGCCAAGGGTTAGGTGTTCTGCAGTCTGGCGGTTTTTTGAGGAAAGTGCTGACGAAAACCGGTTTGTAATTTGCAAACCTGTGCCGTACCAAGATGAGCAGGGGCGTAAACACCAGCAGCCTAACAACCACCAGCATGATCCACCACATGTCAGCAAAGCACCCTAAAAAGTGGGCCGAAAGCCTGGGTCCACGATCTGTGTCTGCAGGTCACACCACTGCCTCCTCTTCCCCTCTGTTACCTGCTGTCCAAGACGCAGGCCCAGATGCCTCCCGCCCTGCACCTGGACCGTCGCAAGAACCATCAGCCAGCACGTCCACTACAGTAAATAACAAATAGAGGAGCGCTCACCCGGGTCTAGCACAACCACCAAGCAAACCAATTGGCTAAAATTCACAAGATATAATCATAAAGGTCGGCTCATTGGTACATTTAGTATTTATTAAACTGTACCTTATATTACCAATATACATTAAAAAACATTTAATAAAATATTTATCACAATAAAAACAATTGTAAATGCATTGAATGCATTCAACCCCTTTAAAACATGTGCGTTTTTATGTGTTTCCCCTTTAAGGTCTCTTTCACACAGACGTCACGGATTCAGTCCGGATGCGTTCCGGAAAATCTGCACGCATCCGCACCAATCCGCATGCCATCACAGTATGTTTTGACTGCAATTGCGTGCGCTCGTTCAGTTTTTTCCGCGAGGGTGCGAAGCGTTTTGATGCGTTTTTCACACGCGTGATAAAAAACGGAATGTTTACAAACAACATCTCTTAGCAACCATCAGTGAATCACGCATTGCATCCGCACTTGCGTGCGGATGCAATGCGTTATTCACAAAGCCCCATTCACTTCAATGGGGCCAGGGCTGCGTGAAAAACGCAGAATATAGAACATGCTGCGATTTTCACGCAACAGCGAACTGATGCGTGAAAAACATCGCTCATGTGAAAAGCCCGATTGAAATGAATGGGTCAGGATTCAGTGCGGGTGCAATGCATTCGCATCACGCATTGCACCCGCGCGGAAATCTTGCCCGTGTGAAAGAGGCCTAATACATTCACTGCTGAGCTCTCGCAGTGAACTAGTTGGTTAATGGCTCATGTGCAACTGCTTGACTGATCGGATAGTCACAGTAACATATATTATACTGGTTTTCAGATATCATCCTCAAGTAATAGATTCCCACCGCAGTATTAGATGCTGGTACTAGTGGAGCCAGGAATTATCCGAGAAACGATGTGTCCGTACGTAGTTTCCACTTGCCGGCTCTGCAAGTTGTTTGAGTCCCAGCGCTTGTTGGAATTCAGCACCCTGCGATGACTCGGGCGTTCAGTTGAGCCGCTCCTGCTCTCCCAGTTCCCCGTTCACGGTAAGTCACTCAATTGTTAGCTAATTTGAGCCAGATAGATTTTTATATAGTCCGTATTAATACATATGCGGTATTTGGCGGACGATCGGTCACTATAGCACAGAGCCAAAAAAGTGCTAGACGCGTTTCAAAACTAGTTGTTTCTTCCTTAATAGCTTATCAATACTTTCAGGGGACTGCCCCTTCACCTTTATATAGCGCACCTGTATCACAAAAAAACAGGACTGGAAACTTCAAACATAAAGAACACATCCTTATTTGCCTCATGTTCTCACTCAAGTTAAATCTTGCTAATACAAAAATTGGTAAAAAGTTAGACATCTTTTCAAATTTTTATTTATCTGCACTGTTTGTATGCAACAAAAATCTTTATAAACAATCCTATTGCACAATATATGAAAAAAATAAATAAAATCTTAGCTATAAAATTTTCCCATATGTGTCTTTTATGGTGTGTGCTGCATCGTATAGGGATCAATGGTAATTCTTATGGCAGACATTAAACCATGTTCACACTGGACAATGTCGCCAGCAACACGTTGGACTGTATTCACATTATAATATTTACATTCACATATGCGACTTTTATTGATGTATACTACATCTTATAGAGATCTATTTTAATATGACAATACGCATAACAGACATTGAAGAATGTTAAAATAAGAAAAAGAGAAAAAAAAAATTCTCTTTTCCTTTCTCCTTTCCTTTTTCCTCCCTCCCCTTCCCTCAGTCATAAAACACTCCTATATGTGTCTTTTAATGGTGTGTGCTACATCATAGAAATCAATGGCAAGTCTTATGGTAAACATTAAACCATGTTCACACTGGACAATATCGGCAGCAACATGTTGGACTGTGTTCACATTATGATGTTTACATTCTCATATGTGACTTTTATTGATGTATACCATATTATATAGAGATCTATTTTGATATGGCCATACGCATAGCAGACATTGAACAGTGTTCACATGGAGCAGTGTTGTCAACAGTACATTTTTACATCTCTCTATGTTTAAATTGAAATCAGCCAACGGTATCTAGTCAGTGTTTGCATTTGTGTGTTGTCCAGTGTGAACATGGTTTAATGTCCTGAACGCAAGCACAAATACCCTACCACCCACCCATAGGCCATAGCTCTAAACGCGCAACTTTCTAAATTGCTGGCCCTGGAAATGTTGCCGTTTAGGCTATTGGACACTGAGGCTTTTCGCAGCCTGATGGTGGCGGCTGTCCCTCGCTATACAGTCCCCAGCTGCCACTATTTTTCCCGATGTGCCGTCCCCGCCTTACACCAGCATGTGTCCAGAAACATAACCCGTGCCCTGACTAACGCAGTTACTGGCAAGGTCCACTTAACAACTGACACATGGACAAGTGCTTGTGGCCAGGGACGCTACATTTCCCGGACGGCACACTGGGTGAATGCTGTGGAGGCTGGGAGCGAGTCGTACCCTGGGATGGCACAGGTGCTACCCACGCCGAGGATTGCGGGCCCTACTTCCATCCGGATTTTCGCAACCACCTACAGTAGCGGCTGCAACCCCTCCTTCTCTTCCTCCACCTCCTCCTCCAGTTCCCATGCAGAATTGCCATCTTGCAGCACCACTCAGACCTCTGTCAGTAGCTGGAAGCAGTGTAGCACAGCAGTCGGGAAGTGGCAACAGGCCGTGCTGAAGCTTATTTGCCTAGGTGACAAACAGCACACCACTGCAGAGCTGTGGCAGGGCATAAGGGAGCAGGCTGAGCTGTGGCTCTCGCCAGTCAACCTATAGCCATGCATGGTTGTATCTGATAATGGCTGCAAGTTGGTGGCGGCTTTGGAGCTGGCCAACCGCACACACTTACCATGCCTGGCCCATGTATTCAACTTAGTGGTTCAGCGGTTTCTGAAAACCTACCCCAATTTGCCTCAGTTACTGGTGAAGGTGCATTGCCTGTGTGCCCATTTCCACAAGTCACCTACAGCTTCAGCCGGCCTGGCAACCCTGCAGCAGCACTTGCGGTTGCCGGCTCACCGACTGCTGTGCGACTTGAGCACGTGCTGAAATTCCACCTTCCACATGTTGGGCAGGCTTTGTGAGCAGCAGAGGGCAGCAGTAGAATACCAGCTGCAACACGGTCGTCACCTTTCTAGTCAGCTTCCACTCTTCACAAGCGACGAGTGGGCATTGATGTCTGACCTCTGTGAGGTTTTGCGCAACTTTGATGAATCTACACAGATGGTGAGCGGCGATAATGCCATTATCAGTGTAACCATCCCACTTCTGTGTCTACTAAAAAGCTCACTGCTCACAATAAAGGCCGACGCTCTGCATGTGGAAGAGGCGGAAATGGGGGAAGACCCTACACAGGGTGAGAGCCAGACCACCCTCGATTCATCTTCTCAGCGTGAATTGGAGGAGGAGGAGGAGCAGGACACGGTTGCCACCGCTACACAGGATAGCCATACCATGTTTACACCATCTCTTCGGCGTGGATAGGCCGAATAGGAGGAAGAGGACGAGGAGGATAATGAGTCATCCTCCTGGTGGGGAGAGCGAAGCCTTGTCTGTTGGGACTCTGGCACACATGGCTGACTTCATGCTATGCTGCCTTTCCCGTGACCCTCGTGTTATACGCATGTTAGCCAACAACGATTACTGGTTGTTCACCCTTCTCGATCCCCGCTACAAAGAGGACTTCTCATCTCTCATTCCTGTGGTGGAGAGGACAAGTAAAATGTTGCAATACCAGAAGGCACTTGTTGAAAAATTGCTCCAAAAATTTCCATCTGACAATGCTGGCGGCAGAGTACGTAGTTCCTTGGCCACCCGAGGAGGGGAGACGAAGGGAACACGCAGCAGTTCTAACAGAGGCAAGGCAACACTCTCCAAGGCCTGGGACAGTTTTAGGACACCCCGCCAGCACCCTCACCCTGATGAGTGGCCTAGTGTCACAAGGAGGGAAAAGGTTTGGAAGATGGTAAAGGAGTACCTAGCTGACTGTGTCAACGTCCTCAGTGATCCCTCTGTGCCGTATAATTATTGGGTGTCTAAGCTGGACACGTGGCACGAACTGGCACTCTATGCCTTGGAGGTGCTGGCCTGCCCTGTCGCCAGCGTTTTGTCTGAGCGGGTATTTAGTGCCGCTGGGGGCATAATTACTGATAAGTGCATCCGCCTGTCAACTGATAATGCTGACAGTTTGACGCTTATCAAAATGAACAAGGCCTGGATTGCCCCTGACTTCTCTACTCCACCAGAGGAAAGCGGCTTAACATGAAGGAACCTTAAATGTGGCTTTTAGTGTGTATTGAATACACTGTATTCCCATGTACCCCCTTCCTCTTCTCATCCTCTTGCTCCTCATCCTCCATCATATGAAACTGCTTGGGCTGCCCTCAAAGTTCACCAGCTGGCCCTGCACCATAATTTTTAACACGTTCAGCTCTGCTGAATGTCAACCATAATATTTTACACGGTCAGCTCTGCTACATGTCAACCATAATTTTTTTTTCACACTCAGCTCTGCTGCATGTCAACCATAATTTTTTAGACGGTCAGCTCACCAGCTGGCGCTCAACCACAATTTTTTACACACTCAGCTCTGCTGCATGTCAACCATAATTTTTAACACGGTCAGCTCTACTGCATGTCAACCATAATTTTTAACACAGTCAGCTCTGCTGCTTGTCAACCATAATATTTTACACGGTCAGCTCTGCTGCATGTCAACCATAATTTTTTACATGGTCAGCTCTGCTGCATGTCACCCAAAATTTTTAACACGTTCAGCCTGCTGCATGTAAAACATAATTTTTTACACGGTAAGCTGTGTTGCATGTCAGTGTAGTCCCACAATTATACCACAATGTGAATGAGGCCCTCCTTTATGTGATATACCGGTTGTATCAGAGTGCCTCATCCGTGTAATTTTTGGCAGCACTTGCGCTTAATGTACAAGTAAATATATGTTTCCTAACAATATTTCCTGTAAAATCGATGTTATCTTGTGTTTTGGCGTTAGTGGCGTAATACTCGGACATCATCATTAATAACAGCGACTTCGGTGTCCAAGATGCATCCAGACATCCTCCCCATGCTGTTCCTTAACCATTTCAGAGGTGTTTCCACCATTTTCTCACGTTTCCCTATCAACCAGACACCCTCCCCTCTGCAGAGCAGCGGGTGCCTGGTCTTCTCCCATAGACTTCCATTATACTCGGGTGCTCGGCCGAGCACTCGAGCACCACCTAGTGTTCGGCTAGAGCACCCAAGCACCTGAGCATCGGGGTGCTCGATCATCACTAGCTGGAACCCTTTTGCTTTTCCATGCCATACATTTTCACTTGACTATTGCCCTGCAGCTGGTCTTTGTCTCTCTCCCTGTCTCTCTCCCTGCACTGGCCCTGCACTTGCCCTGCACTGGCCCTGCAGTATCCCTAATATGTGTATTATGTATTCCCAGAACAAATACACCCTCAATTTTAACAAAACAGTTCTCTGTCTCTCAGAACTTCATAGACAGTGCTTCTGCTCGTCTCAGCAGTCGCAGCACAACTGATGTCACAGGCTTACCGAGCCTATGAGCCATTCAGAGCAAGCCCTTCCCACTAGTTCAGGTGAGCTCTTTCTTCCCGGGCTTTTTGCCGCACGAATAACAAACTTACAGTAAAAGTTCACTAATTAACTGAATTCGTACGCATTAGCATATAAAGTAACTTATACATAGCATTAGCGTACACTTTATCGGACAAGTACGTAGCGAATTCGTACATAGCTTTAAGGGTTTATAGGGTTGACTACGCTTCTCACTTTCCACATACCAGTGCCCACTCAAATTGTAGATGTACCATTGATAATGATAGATTACACCTTACGGTGTGGCACAATTGCCTTATTGGCCTCTGAGGGCATAGGTTCTTTTACTCTACCCATGGACCAAGACCCTTGTTACACTGATACCCAAACAGGCAGTTCTCTCCTTTTATTTATGGGCTCATCTTACCACCCGATAAGGGATTGAACTCACCTAATTTATAGAGTGATTATATGTCACTATATTGCATACCTCCCAAGTGTCCCTCTTTTGGAGGGACAGTCCCTCTTTTTGACCCAAGTCCCTCTGTCCCTCTTTTATCCTTAAATGTCCCTCTTTTTGACCTGGGAAATTAATGCATAAACGTGCATTAATAAATTTACTAAATTGCTCCTTACTAAAGTGTCTATACCTATAAATTAGACCAGAACTTTATTATTTGGTGCAATTTGGACCTTAAAATATCTATAATCTGATGATTTATGTGCTAATATTTATATGGACAATAAAGCGCAAGAAAAAGATTGCCGCAGGGGCTCCAGTAATCATGCTTTGGGCGGAGTTAGAGGTGTGGCCTAGTATGAAAAAAACTGCCATGATGTGCACCGCACACATTGTCCCTCTTTGCCATTTTTAAAAGTTGGGAGGTATGTATTGTACAAACAGGCATTCATTTAACAGTAGGTTGCTGGGCAACAGGACACAGCTAATTGTGACTTCCGGTCCTTGCTTGGCTAGATTGTATAGCCAAAAGAGAGGTCACATGAGCGCTCTGCAGCTGATGCGCTCAGTCCTGAACTAGAATGTACTGTCGGATTTGAGGTTTTCAGTCAGACCCAATCCCCGAGCGCACCGCGACACTTCCTTATAATCGCGGCGCACATGCGCAGGCTGCAAGGTATGGTCACTACACATGGAGTCCCCACAACCTCCCAACGATCCACTGAACCCCTCAATGAGGTTTATGGTATGTGCTCAGTTTATATGATACTATTGTATATTAATAAGTGTAAGATTGTCACTCCTATGGTATTGGGGAGGAGCCATCCCACAGAGGGAGGCCCCTCATCACATTGTTTGAATCTCAATATGCTATTTAAACCTCACTGTGTATGTTACAGCTTTGCTTGATAAAGACCTATACAGGTCAAAACGTCGCTGTCTGTGTTTGGTGAATAAAAACATTTACTGCTGAAGACATTGGAGTGCTACAGCATCTTCTTTCTTTACAAAGCTTTAAGAACATTTTTTAATCTAAAGGAGCGAATCTCAAAAAATACGGATTCGCTTCAGAGTAGAAAATTTGTAAGATTCGATACGAATCTACGAAGCAGCAAATAGATTCATTCATCTCAATAATAATAATACAATGAAATGTTGACTTGTCTGGTTTCACCGGAGTAGGGTTCCTACCCCAAAGTACAAATAAATGGATAAACTCCGGTATCCTTGGTATTCACTTGTATATTTTTATTAGGATATTTTTGCGGCAAAACATGCGAGTTACGTTTCGGCCAGAAATGGCCTTCTTCAGACTTGTGCCGCTCTGGAGTGAAAGAGTAATGTAGAAGTGCTAAGGAAGGACAGCAAGGACTGCTGTGTAGGAAATGGAAGCGCCTCCATTTCCTACACAGCAGTCCTTGCTGTCCTCCCTTGCTCCCTACAGGGGGGGCTTTTTTGATGAATTGCTATCAATGGAGAAATACCTAGAGTTTTTTATGCATTTTAATTACGCATAATAAAAATATAATTTTTAAAGGAAATAAGTAGTGCTCATATTTTTTGGGATTTATACTTCTGTTAGAGGTATTTTTTTTCTAAACATAACGAGGCAGATTCACTAAGATTGGAGTTACAAGTGCAAGTCTTAGGCCGTCAGTACAGAATGAACAAATCCGGTCCCTGCACCAGAAGTACAAATCCACACCAGCTATAAGCTGCTATAGATTTGAATTATCACTTACACCTGATAGTAGATTAATAGAATTAGGATGAAAGTATGACAGCTCTATTGTTTTCTGAAAGGCCTAGGTGAAGAAGCAGAACTTCACTTATTATTGAAATGTGTGATGCTCTAATTGGGTTATACCCCTTCCATGTCGGGTAAGACTAAATCATATTTATGGAAAATCAATTCTCCCACAGCGCAAGGAACCAGCCACTATCCAGATGTCTATAGATTTAGAATTCTTTATTGCAGAAATACTAGTACTAGTATTTCTGCAATAAAAAAATTCTAAAACTTCACACATCTGGATTGTGGCTGGTTCCTTGTGCCATGGGAGAATTTATTTTCCATAAAAAATTCCATCTTCTTGGGGACTTCAGGCATCTCCGATAAGAAGAACCTCCATCCTTGGCTGCAGACCAACCACTTACTGGGACTCCAGTACACACCCTGATGAGCTTTCTCTAGTGTTGTGCCTACCGTTAGCACAACCATTCAAGGTGAGCCTTATTCTGAAATTAATATTTATCTGATCTGTACGGTATTACCCTATGGTGCGCCTTTTTGCTTAGCTGCATCAATATCACCTGTTGATCATAGACTAAATGATATGACATGGAAAGGTAATTTGCTGTGCTGTGCTAAAGGTCCAAGTGTAGTGACCCAGGGGGACACTACCACTCCTACATTCCTATTGCTAGCCTGTTTGCAGCCATTCTATTGGCTTGCACCACCAACTATACAACCACCAGCAAATTGTCATTTTGTTATATGCAAAAACTGTGTAAATGTGCAATGTGCCTGGTTGTCCATAAGGTGGTATCTGATCTTTAGCCAAATTGGAACTTACCATTCCATTCTCCCCTCTTTTGGAAAGAATTGGGCTAGTCCCTTCCTACCAAGGGAGGGGTTGCAGGAAGTTGTAGTTAGTTTAGAGTTGGAAGGAGACTAGACAACATGGAGCAATGAGGCGGCATTCTCCCCTTTTGCAACAGGAGTCTTCCAGGGGAAGCAGCTTGTAAATCACCACGACTCCTTGCAGTTTATAGACTCAGTATTAAAAAGGGGTCAATGGCCAAAGACACCCCACTCAATGGTACAAGAACCTCTAGACAGTCCAGTAACCAGACTGATGCAAGAGAATAGCACAGCAGAGAGAGAGAAAACAAAGTATTCAAGTTTACCTGCCAATTTACCCTTAGCCTGGAGCCAAGAGAAAGATCAAGTATTGTTTGGATGACACAAGTTTATACCAAGTTAGTTCAAGTAAAACCATTAAACTTCACAAAGCCTGGACTCACTGTATCCTTCAATTCAATCCCTGCAACAGAGATTAACCCCTCAGGAAGTAACAGCCTGAAGGTAGGAGCACCGTGACACACACATTAGGCCACAGTGTACCATTTGCATCATACATACTGGGGCTATTAATTTTTTATTTTTTTTTTGGGGGGGGGCAGCCCTCTGCATAAGCAAAGGAGGAAGTTCAAAAAATGACATCCAGAAAATTATAGACTAGTCCATCCACATAGAATATTCACATATAGGATATTAATATGTGATAAAACATATTTGGATGGTGGAGTCTCTTTAATAACTCTAGGAGCACTATGGAGTGTCATGATACAAGTGTTAAATCATTTCATCTTTTGCAGGACTGCTGCTTCATTGATTTTCAGTGATGCACTGTTCTCTGTCCTTGCAGTGGGAGCAGGAGTGCCATGTACTATAATTAGTCCCTGCCACTATCCACTGTCTGTGATTGAAATTAGCGTATTATGGGAAAAGGAAAATACATAATCAGTTTGAGCATGGATGCTCCAGAGCACACTACCATATTTATCTTATACATTAATAATTCAGTCAACATATATTAATGGAACAAAAAAATGATAATAATTAAAAAATAAAACCAGACTAATGCAATAAAATGTAAAACGACGACAATGTTCTCTGAGATCTGCTGAATGCCACTTCACTTTTAACAGTCGGTTCTCTTAGAACATACTGACATAATCACAGCAGTAAAGTGGGATATATTTTTCAATACCATTTGTCATATCTTAGTGGAATGGGTTGACCACACTTTTTCACATTCTACAGACATCAACTCTAGCATAACCTACAGAATAGAGATGAGCGAGCACTAAAATGCTCGGGTGCTCGTTATTCGAGTCAAACTTTTCCCGATGCTCGGGTGCTCGTTTCGAATAACGAACCCCATTGAAGTCAATGGGAGACTCGAGCATTTTTGCAGGGGACCAAGGCTCTGCCTAGGGAAGGCTGGGTGAAAACCTGGAAACCTCAGAAAATGATGGAAACACCACGGAAATGGACAGGAAACAGCAGGGGCAGCATGCATGGATGCCTCTGAGGCTGCCTAATCCCACCATTACCCCAAATTCTCAGGCAACAGCCTGGTGGTTACCCTCATGGCAATTGTGCTCACCCAGACCAAGAAAGGCGAGGCAAATACCCATCACATGTTAGGGAAGCACCCAACTAGGTGCAACGAAGGTCCATCACCGCCTGCAGCTGACACCACTGCTCATGCTGGCCCTGCAGCTGACATCAAGTTTAGTATCTGTTCTTATCAGTTGCTGTGGCTGTTGGTGGTAAAGTGGTGAGCATAGCTGCTTCCCAATCAGTTGACCTGGGTTTGATTCCCGTCTATCGCAGGAAAAATCAGTACAATATCAAATACGTCCCCTACCCGGGTAAATTGTTTGGAGAGAGAGCCTGTGGGGTGGAAGGAGGTTTCGCTGGAAGAGCCAGAGGAGTGCCCCCTGGGCTAACGTGTGTGGTGGTGACAACAGCTGGAATGGATTTTGAAAATCTATAGCATCAACCGGTATGGTATCGATTCTTCTCAGTTTAATACCGTATACGTCCCCTATCTTGCGACCCTATATTTAATGGATTTTTCGAACACGGAAAACGGAAAAAGAGCTTGCTCTGGCCAGGGGAGTGTCTTTCCCACTGCAGCTAAGGGGACGTGTCCATGCTCTGCCTATCACAGGTCAGGAGGCAATTAAAAGAAGAAAAACAAAAAACATTGGTACAATATCTAATACGTCCCCTATCCGGGTAAATTGTTTGGAGAGAGGGCCTGTAGGTGGGGGGAAGGAGGTTTCGCTGGAAGAGCCAGAGGAGTGCCCCCTGGGCTAGCGTGTGTGGTGGTGACAACAGCCAGAATGGATTTTGAAAAACTGTTGCATCAACCGGTATGGTATCGATTCTTCTCAGTTTAATACCGTATACGTCCCCTATCTTGGGACCTTATAGTTCATGGATTTTTCCACCACGGAAAACGGAAAAAGAGCTTGCTCTGGCCAGGGGAGTATCTTTCCCACTGCAGCTAAGGGGACGTGTCCATGCTCTGCCTATCACAGGTCAGGAGGCAATTAATAGAAGAAAAACAAAAAACATCAATACAATATCTAATACGTCCCCTATCCGGGTAAATTGTTTGGAGAGAGGGCCTGTAGGTGGGGGGAAGGAGGTTTCGCTGGAAGAGCCAGAGGAGTGCCCCCTGGGCTAGCGTGTGTGGTGGTGATAACAGCCGGATGTATTTAGAATGACGACGCTGGACCCCAACTTAAAAATTTAGCATCAACCGGTACAGTCGTAAATTATGAGATTGATCAAGTGTGGTATGTATACTACTCAGGTTAAAACCGTATATGGCAGCTATCCGGAAAAATGGTTTGGAGAGAGAGAAAGATAGGACAAAGACGTAAATTGTTTGGAGAGAGGGCCTGTAGGTGGGGGGAAGGAGGTTGAGCTGGAAGAGCCAGAGGAGTGCCCCCTGGGCTAGCGTGTGTGGTGGTGACAACAGCCGGATGGAGTTAGAATGACGACACAGGACCCCAACTTAAAAATTTAGCATCAACCGGTACAGTCGTAAATTATGAGATTGATCAAGTCTGGCATGACTTTTTAGATGGAGATTGCATGTGGTCACTTACTCCCTGGAACCCCATAGTCAACCCTTCCCTGATGTGCTAGCCCAGAACATTCTCTGCCCCAATTCGCAAGACCTTTTGCTGTTTCCGTGTGCTGACAGTGTGGATTTACCAGTGTTGTCTGAGGAGGTGGTGGACAATGGCGAGACGCAGGTGTCGGGGGGTGAGGTAGTTGTATGGGAAGCAAGTTACAGTGGGGACTCCTTTGGGGGACTTTCTCATGATGGCACAGATTCAACTTGGGTGGATCAGGCACAGGAACAGATCAATTTTTTTTGGTGTTTATTTAACTTTTATTTAGCAAAAATAACCACAGAGATATTTATTCGTTATCTTCTCTGCGCAGTCTGGCGTTGGGGTTCGTCACTTTGATGGCGAGCTGTGCCACTATCTCCACAATAGTCTTTAGGTTCTTAGATGGAGACGTTGTTGGCAATTTCAATACAGAAGGACTTGTTGCTCATCAACAGAATCTCGACCTCCTTGACATTGTGGACGAGGAATTTGCGGGTGGACCAGGAATTTGCGGAACCCTGTTGGCAGCATGTGTTTGGTCTTCCACTTGCTACCATATCCAATGTTGGGCAATATAGATACGCAGGTAATATTATTTTTCACACCTATGCCAAAAATAATAATTTACGTAGTTTGCGCAAATAAAACTGGAAACTGGAATTGGAGAGAGGGCCTGTAGGCGGACCTCCGGAAAAATTGTTTGGAGAGAGGGCCTGTAGGTGGAACTCCGGAAAAATTGTTTTGACAGAGGGCCTATAGGTGGACCTCCGGAAAAATTGTTTGAAGAGAGGGCCTGTAGGTGGACCTCCGGAAATTTTTTTTGGAGAGAGGGCCTGAAGGTGGACCTCTGGAAAAATTGTTTGAATAGAGGGCCTGTAGGGGGCCCTCCTGAAAAATTGTGGTAAAAGAGTGCCAGTTGGACCTCTAAAAAATGGCGTTTTTTTTGGTCAGCGTTAGGCAAAGACGACATGGAGGAGGAGGAGGAGGAGGAGGAGGAGTAGAGAAGAGGAATCGGATATATAAGTAATGTTAATCTTTAGCTACTTTCCCCCGGAGGAGATTTGAATTCCGGTGAAATCCAGGCTTTGTTCATTTTAATAAGCGTCAGCCTGTCAGCGCTGTCAGTTGACAGGCGTGTACGCTTATCGGTGATGACGCCACCAGCTGCACTGAATACCCGCTCTGACAGCACGCTAGCGGCAGGGCAGGCCAGCACCTCCAAGGCGTACAGCGCCAGTTCAGGCCACGTGTCCAGCTTTGAAACCCAGTAGTTGTATGGAGCAGAGTGATCGGTCCAGACGTTGGTATGGTCAGCTAGGTACTCCCTTACCATCTTTCTGTACAGCTCCCCCCTACTCTGCCTAGACTGGGGACAGGTGACAGTGTCTTTCTGGGGTGACATAAAAGTGGCAAAGGCCTTGGAGAGCGTTCCCCTGCCAGTGCTGGACAAGCTGCCTGCTCGCCTCCTCTCCCCCGCTACTTGGCCCACAGAACCATGCCCTCTGCCGCTAGCGGCGTCAGATGGGAAGAATTGTTTCAGCTTGTGCACCAGGGCCTGTTGATATCTATTCACTCTCATACTCCTTTCCTCTGCAGGGATGAGAGTGGAAAGGTTCTGCTTGTACCGTGGGTCCAGGAGAGTGAACACCCAGTAATCGGTGTTTGAAAAAATTCTTCTAACGCGAGGGTCACGGGATAGGCAGCCTTACATGAAGTATGCCATGTGCGCCCCAACACGTAAGAATTCCCTCTCCTCACTGGCCTGACTCTCCATTTCCTCCTCCTCCTCCTCCAAGTCCTCCTCTTCAGCCCATACACGCTCAAGAGTTAAGGACTGAGCACTGGTACCCTCTACTGTCTCGCCGACATTCTCCTCCTCTTCCTCCTCATCCTCATCCCCCTCCTCCGATACGCACTAAGAAACAGACCGGAGGGTGCTCTGGCTATCAAGCGACGTATCTTCCTCCACCGTCTCTTGTGACAAGCACAAAGCATCCGACTTGATGCTGAGCAGTGAGTTTTTCAACAGGCAAAGCAGTGGGATGGTGAGGCTGATAATGGCGGCATCGCTGCTGACCATCTGTGTTGACTCCTCAAAGTTGCTCAACACCTGGCAGATATCAGACATCCACGTCCATGCCTCATTGTAGACTTGAGGAATCTGAGAGACCTGACTACCAGTTCTGGTGGAAGTTGACATCTGGCAGTCTACAATTGCTCTGCGCTGCTGGTAAACTCTGGATAACATGTTTAATGTGGAATTCCATCTCGTGAGCACGTCGCACAACAGTCGGTGAGCGGGCAGTTGTAGGCGGCTCTGCGCTGCCCTGAGAGTGGCAGCATCTGTGGTGGACTTGCGGAAATGCGCACAGATGCGGCGCACCTTGGTGAGCAAATCAGACAGATTGGGGTATGTCTTGAGGAACCGCTGAACTATTAGATTGAACACGTGGGCCAGGCATGGCACATGTGTCAGTCTGCCGAGTTGCAGAGCCGCCAGAACCAGGTTACGCCCGTTGTCACACACAACCATGCCTGGCTTGAGGTTCAGAGGTGCCAGCCACACATCGGTCTGCGCCGTGATGCCCTGTAACAGCTCTTGGGCGGTGTGCCTTTTGTCACCTAAGCTCAGCAGTTTGAGCACCGCCTGCTGGCGCTTACCCACGGCACTGCTGCTGCGCCTAGAGCTACCGACTGAAGGCGCCGTGCCCATGGATGGTAATTCGGTGGAGGAGGAGGAGGGGTCGGAGGAGGAGGCATAGTACATCTGAGAGACCGTGACCGAGGTAGGCCCGGCAATCCTCGGTGTGGGCAGTACATGATCGGCCCCAGGGTCATTCTCGGTCCCAGCCTCCACCAAGTTAACCCAATGTGCCGTCAGTGAGATATAGTGTCCCTGCCCGGCAGCACTTGTCCACGTGTCCGTGGTTAGGTGGACCTTCTCAGAAACAGCGTTGGTCAGGGCACGGATGATGTTCTGTGACACGTGCTGGTGTAGGGCTGGGACGGCACATCGGGAAAAATAGTGGCGGCTGGGGACCGAATACTGAGGGGCAGCCACCGCCATGAGATTTCGAAAGGCCTCGGTCTCTACCAGCCTATAGGGCAGCATCTCCAGGCTAAGCAATTTGGAGATGTGGACGTTGAGGGCTTGGGCATGTGGGTGGGTGGAACTGTATTTCCTCTTGCGCTCCAGCGTCTGCTGTAAAGACAGCTGAACGCTGCGCTGGGACACGTTGGTGGACACTGTGGAGGATCGTGAAGGCGAAGGTGTGGTTTTCCGGCGGGAGGCGCTCGTGCCGAGGTCCTGGGCAGGGGGTTGACTAGCAGAGGCAGCGAGTGACGCAGGGGGTTGACTAGCAGAGGCAGCGAGTGACACAGGGGAAGGAGCAGTGGTGTGACCCGCAGGAGGTGGTGAACGGCCTTGGTTCCATTGAGTGGGGTGTTTAGCACTCATATGCCTGCGCATGCTGGTGGTGGTTAGGCTAGTAGTGGTGGCACCCCTGCTTTAAAGAACCTCCAGACTTGCGAACATCTAGGCCTCGCCACGGGAGCTTCACTACGTGAAACAGTTGCTGCTGATGCACCAGCTCTGGCCCTGCTTCTCCCTCTGGCCACACCACTGCCTCTTACAACCTGTTCTGGTGCAGCACTCGCCTCCGCCTCAGAAGCACTGTCTTTACTTGGCATATCAACCCAGCTTGGGTCAGTCACCTCGTCATCCTCCGATTCCTCAGTCTGCTCCCCCCACGGACTTCCTGCCCTGACAACAACTTCACCACTGTCTGACAACCGTGTCTCCTCATCGTCCGACACCTCTTTACAAACTTCTTCCACTAACTCAACATTGTCATCATCATCATCATCACCCACAGACTGCGACAGTTGGAAAACTTGGGCATCGGGAACGAGGTCAGCAGCAACCTGAGAAGTGGTTTGTGACTCTGGGAAGGGTCCAGAAAACAGTTCCTGAGAGTATACCGGATCGCATTCCAAATTTTCCTGGGAGGGGGCAGACTGGGAGATAGGAGGTTGAGGTGGAGGAGCCATAGGAGTGCTCCCTTGGGTAACCTGGGTGGACTGCGTGTAAGACTGACTGGTGGACAAATTACTTGAAGTATTGTCCGCAATCCACGAGATCAGCTGTTCGCACTGTTGTGGTTTCAACAGTCCTCTACCACGTGTCCCTGTAAGTTGAGACATAAAGCTAGGGAGTGTAGCTCTGCGGCGTTCCACAGCTCCCTCATCAGCAGGTACTGTCTCACCCTGCCCAGGACCACGGCCTCTGCCCCCTGCAGTAATTGAATGCCCACGCCCACGCCCTCGACTCTTAGCCCTGGGGTTCAACATTTTTTGTATATAAGTGTATGATATAAAAAATAAATAAATAAACGGGCCTTGTGTACTGAAACCCACAAACTTGTTCAGTCTGGTTGAATTAAGTGACGGACAGAAAGTGTCACCTGGACAGAATATACGGATTGGAGCGAGTGTGCTGAACTGTGACACACAGAAAGGTTACACGCAGCTGAGTAAAATAGGATTTGTATCACTGAGCTAAAACAACAAAAAAATTATTTTTTTTTATATTTAGTTTTTTTGGGAACGTGACATGCAGGAACTATCGGAGACCTAACTCACACCCTGTTAACGGTGCCTATTTAGACTGCGACCCAGACAAATGTCACACAGAGAGTTTTTGGGATCAAGCTGTAGACGTTATTGGTAGCAAATGACTTGGTTGTATTCTGTGACATACAGAAAGTGTCACCTGGACAGTATATACGGATTGGAGCGAGTGTGCTGAACTGTGACACACAGAAAGGTTACACGCAGCTGAGTAAAATGGATTTGTATCACTGAGCTAAAACAACAAAAAAAATTATTTTTTTTTTATATTTTGTTTTTTTGGGAACGTGACGTGCAGGAACTATCGGAGACCTAACTCACACCCTGTTAACGGTGGCTATTTAGACTGCGACCCAGACAAATGTCGCACAGAGAGTTTTTTGGATCAAGCTGTATACGTTATTGGTAGCAAATGACTTGGTTGTATTCTGTGACGTACAGAAAGTGTCACATGGACAGTATATATGGATTGGAGTGAATGTGCTGAACTGTGACACACAGAATGGTTCCACACTGCTGTGTGCAATGGATTTGTATCACTGAGATAGAACAATAAAAAAAAACAGGGTTATATATGGTGATAGCTGCACTACTAGTGCCAGCCAAGCCAGGAGACAAAAGAAAAATGTCTTCTAGCCCTTAGAAGGGCTGTTGGGTTCTTTGTGGGTGATTCCTGCCTAACAGATAACTAAATGCAGGCCCTAACACTGTCCCTGAAAGGCAACAGCTCTATCCCTAACGACATCCAGACGGCATCTGAGCCGAGCACCGTGGCCAGTCACTAGTATATTCCAGGGTCACTTGATCAGGCCAGCCAACTCCTCCTATCGACATGTAAGGGCCCCTCGTGATGCTGGGTGTACCTTAGAGTCTCCTGGCTTGTGATTGGCTGTGTTTATAGGCGCCAAAAAAGCACGATGCGGAAGTTGCCACTTCCTCGAGTATGGCGAGATACTTGTCCGAGCAACGAGCACTTACGAGTACCCTAATACTCGAACGAGCACCAAGCTCTCGCTCGCTCATCTCTACTACAGAACTATTGAATACATGGTGAGAATAGGAAAATGTAAGACTGTATATCCTACTAGAACTACCATGATATAATACAAAATTGAGAGAATTTGGGGGCGGGAATGTGATGTCAGGACTTCATGTGGTGAAGCATGGGCTGCCTGTCTGATCTAATATTATGGGCCTGACCAATTGCCTGTATTGGCGGTGATACCGTGATATTGATTGCCATCAATATTAAAGTCCCAGAAAGCTGTTTTCAATGGCATCTAACAGGGTTCTAAAATGATGCATGTAAATAAATGAAAGCTACAGTACATAAATTAATTCAATATGAATATAAAAAGGTAAAATAAAATAAAAAAAAACAGAAGCCAAAAAACATATATCAGTAAATCCAAACCTGCAACTAAAATAATATTTTATGTGGATGCAGTCTGTGAAATGCTGATTAAAGGGCATCTGTCAGCCTGTCAGCAGATTTGTACCTATGAAACTGGCTGGCCTGTTACATGTGTGCTTGGCAGATGAAGACATCTGCGTGGGTCCCATGTTCATACTGTATGTGCCCACATTGCTGAGAAAAATGATGTTTTAATATATACAAATGAGCCTCTAGGAGCAACGAGGATGTTTCTGAGCCTCTACACCTAGATCGCTCATGTATCTCTACTACTGCCGCGTCCTCTAAACTTTAAGTGACAGGACAAGGTGTGATGACATTTTCAGTGCCTGGCCTTGTCAATCAAAGTGTAGAGGGCGCAGAAGTTGAAGGCTACTTGGGTCAGACTTGTAGTCATAAAGATTTAAGCATATCTTTACAAAAATATACACTTTGAATAAAAATGGCATGATAGCACAAGTGAATGCAAAACACTGAATGACATTTTGGCAATGTTTCATGTGTTCATGTATGTGTGAATCAGGATTTTGTTTTTATAATTCACGTATGTTACTTACATTGAAGAAATGTGAAAAAGTGTGTGAGTTGTCCAAGCTATCAGAGCTGCAAAATGTTCACGAACCCTTGTCAGGATTTTTTTTTTTTTTTTACAAACCCCCTTTCTGGGCAGACCTTCATACTGAAAGCATACTTACCTGCTTCCCACCGCTGTGTCCCAGCTCCTTTGCTCCCCAACCTTGGCTGCTACACTTAGGTCCCCCATTGTCAATATCCTCTATCCCCCCCTTGCTTCATGTTTGGTCAAGTGATGCAAGGGGGGCAAGTTACTGTTGTTACTGGCTGCAGCGTTGTCAAAGAGAATGTTGACAGAAAGGTGGGGGGGGGGACTCCAGCAAAGCAGCTCAGGCTGGGGGGGGGAAGGAGTTGGGAACCAGTGGCAAGAAGCAGGAAAGTATACTTCTCTTTGCAGGTCTGCCCAAGAAGGGGGATTTGCATAAAAAGGTCACAAAACCCTTTCTTTATCGTTTTTGGTTCCTTGATCTGACCTATTAGCTTTAATGTCCATGTTTGTGAACATGCTTTTTATATCAATGTATAAATGGCTATCATCAGGTGCAGACAGAAATGGAGGCTAACCAGAATCAAATTATAAGAGATCTGCTTTCTTAAGGTTGGTTCACATAGTGCATACAGAAATAGATCCATTAATAATACACATTCTTCTGCTTGTATCTAGAAGTGGATGAACAACATGCAGTAGCATTAACCAGAGAGAGTGCATTTTACTTTCTACAGCAAGCCTTTTGCATAATGAGGTAAAGCATGGCCCCTCTAGACTATTTTTCTCTGTTTGCAGATGCTTTAAACACTTGCAGATCTATTAGCTCTTATCTATGAGCAATTTTTCACTATTAGTACTTTTGCGCTAGCGCCAATACTACCAAATTTGACTATTTAGAGCAAAATGAAGAGTAAGAACTTAACTTCTGTTAGCAGTGGAATGCTTTTAAATTCAGGTACATTTCACATTTCCCTGTGCTCCATAGATTTAATTCATTTTTGCTCTAGTAATGCTGAAATGAGTCGGTTCCCCTGCTGCTTTAAAACAGTACAAATATTCATTGAATCAGCAGACTTTTTAAAAGAATATTGTATTTTTTGCAGACCTGAAATGATTGCTATTAGACACGCTGCTCAATGCTTTTGTCACGGCACATTAAGCAACTAAAAGAAACATACCAATCAAATGAAAATGCTTTTCATGGTTTCCAAAGTCATTGGGTTTCATCAGTAATAGGAAATAGTATATTTAGAATGGTTCCTAATGTGAAGGGTTTGTCCGCATTGAAATTGATTGTAATTTACTGTCACAATGAAATAATATACATATATAAAGTTAATACAGCACAGTGAATGATACGAATGGAAATGCTAGCCATTATCTAATGGCAGTTTGACTGTCCCAGAGTCATTTCTCACATTAATGCACTCAGTTGTAAGCTTTAAGTTACTAAATTTTAATTGATCACATGCTGTTTTTTTCCAAACATTGATGCTGTGGGTCCAAACCAGAAGTCGATACACCATACTGTGACATTTTCATTGTTACTAGAGACAATGTGCACAACAAGAGTTACTGTATACTTACTTGGTTAGTCTATAGTTCCAGTACCAGTGTTTAGGATAATATCTGCTAAATATTTTCAATGCATACCATATATGGTCTAGAAAATGATGTATAGTATTGGCATTTTTGCATGGTGCTAGAGTATAAGTGGTACACATTAGTGCATATATAAAAGTAACTAAATACTAATGCTGCAAAATGTTGTGCCTGTAGTTCCCCATGCATTTTAGAGCCAATAGTAGTTCCAAGGTCTGATGGCAGTTCAACACAATCTATCATGGACATTGCCATTCCATGTTGTAACTGTTGTGGTGACGTGTACAGTAAAGTGCACAGTAGAGGTATGGTGGGGGCATGTATCTCACCCAGTTGTTCAGTTTAGCTGGGTGAGATAACTGAAATCCAGAAATGGTGCTGATTCAGCAAGGCATAGCTTGCTGGAGATTTGTTTTAAAATTATATGGGCTGGATTTTTTGGACTTTGAGACAGGTTGGTAGTGGGAGTCTTCCAGTCCACACCCTTAGTCCATTACAGGATCTTTGGAAGAAGTAACCCTAGAGAGGGTTGGAGCCTGCAGAGGTTCTGTGTGGTCTCAGCCAGGAGGGCTGAGGGACCACAAGACTATGTGAAAGCCTGAAGTTTGGGGGGGGGGCAGCGACGCCTAAGGAAAGAGGGTCGCACGGTCAGAGTCGGGAGGACTTCTGGGCCATCTCCCCCCAAAGGTGCTTGTGAGGTCACAGCCAGGAGGCTGCTGGACCGTATGGCTGAGGAAGCTGGAATGTGTATGAACTGTGCTCTATAGACAAGATAGAGACAACATATGTGAGTTACATACAGGTGTTTATTTGGATGTTTATGTCTGTTGGTGCTAAAGAGCAAAAATAAAGCATTGTTGGACTTTAACCCCCCCCCCATGTGTAAGAAGATCTGTGATTGCGACCCCCTGAGAGAGAGTGATCCTTTACACTGTTTAAAAATTAATATGCTTCTGATTATATCAAGTTTGCAAGAACTGTCTGTAGGCAATGTCATTTACAGGAAACAAAGTTCTTAATACTGCATACAGTTTGTAAAAGGGCTAAAAACATTTTGGTGTGGTCTTTGACTGCTTCACAGTGCCCAACTCCAGCATGGTACCGTCACTCGGAAAAGTGTAATTTGTGTCAAATCTCTCTTTATTGATATTTTTAATTTTTTTTCAACAACAAATCAGGAACAAACACAGAATAAGCCAGGGCTGTTGCACAGGGGCTACAAATCAATTCACAAGAAATATTGTCTAGTAGAAGACATGCCTCATGAGAAGCTATTCAAACAGCCTAAACAAATATAGTATATAACTACTAAGGTGTACTTAAATATCAAGATGCACATGGACAATTGGAATGCACAGAGATTGTATAAAGATGCATATAAGAACTGGAATGAAGATTGAAACAGGAGGAAAGGGCAACAGACTTGTCAGACCCTCCCATTTAAGACAAACAAAATAAATCAAGTCCAAACCAATCATTGGTAAGATAAAAAAGGGAGGATCTTTTAAACATCAGCAAATTCCAAACATGGAGACAATATATGCCTATATTTGGGTACCATTAGGTTTGCGAGATGGCACAGCTCCTCCGGTCTAGCAATCTTAGTGACCTTTTGAAACCAATGAGAAATAGAGGGAGCAGAAGTTTGTCTCCAATATAGTGTGATCATAGCCTTAGCTATCAATACCAATGGTAACCAGAGAGTCATGTTATATGTAGTACTAGAAGCAGGTAGGAGATTTAAAAATAGGAACCTAGGGTTTAATATTGGGGCATTGGAGCATATTTTGGATAGGACCTCCCACACCCTAGTCTAGTAAGGCCGAATCAAGAGACAATCCCGCCAAAGATAAAAGTGAAATAAGTAATCCTATTATTCAAGGAACCCCATATGTCAGTTAGAAATTGCCTACAGAGTCTAGTGAGGAGAGATCGAGGGAGATATATGGGCAAAGTTTGTAGTAGATACAGGATGTTAGGCACTATAAGCATCTTAAGCAAATTAGAGCGACCTATCCAGGAAATGTTAGGGATTTTCCAAGAGTGTAGAGTAGATTCTATGTACTGGAATAGAGGGACATATTTTAAAGTATACCATTTGCCTGGAGAAGGGGAAATATTAAGGCCACTATATTTGATGGAGTATGAAGACCAAGTGAATGATGTTGTGCACTTGGCCCCATTAATCAAAGCCGCTGGGCAAGAAATATTCATTGCAACAGACTTGCTAGAATGAATTTTGAAATTATAGAGGAAATGGAACTGAGCAAACTGAGCAAAAAGCTGAGTTAGGGAAGGGAAGGAAGATTCGGGATTAGAGATAATAACCAGGAGATCATCCTCATAAGCAGCTTTACAATGCTCACCTTCCCCCAATCCAGACTCCATGTATGGCAGGGTGTTGCCTAATACTTTGGATAAGCGTTTGCATGGTAAGAATAAAAAGTAGGGGAGAAAAAGGGAAAGGTGGAGGATGGAGAACTGTTAACACTAACTGAAGCCAAGAGAAGAGAATATAAGGCCAAAATATAAGTGCTAAAAACATCTGGGAAACCAAACTTGCACAAGTTAGAAAGCATAAAGTCTATCCGAAAGCCTTTTCAGCATCAGTAGATAACAGTGCAAAGGGAGATCTCCTCTACCGGTCAAATGTAGAGTGTTATCCTTACCTTCTCTTGTTTTTATGAAACCATTTGTTCAGACCTTTTTTTGTGTACAAGGCTGACATTCTCTACTAGCTGCTTGTGGATTTTCTGTATTTTCCATCATCTGGAGAGCAGAGTTAAGAGTTTGAGTGTTAACACTGCTACATCTGTACATAATCTTTAAGTAATTACTAGAGAAGAGCGAGCATACTCGTCCGAGCTTGGTACTCATTCGAGTATTAGGGTACTCGTAAGTGTCGAGGTATATGGACTTAATGTAATGTATTCTATTGCAAATCCTGAGTTTCCCACGTCTTCAGGATAATGTGAATTCAATATCCCGGATAATGTGATGAGACAAGAACAAATGTGCCTTTATATACTTTTATACTTTTTATACCTTTATATTCTGTAGTCTTTATAAAGCTTGCATAAAATGTATTCATATTTAGCTGATGCAACAGGTCTAAGATGGCGCCTGTACTCTTATCTACACGTGGGCCTTATCTCTTTCTCAAGGCAGTGATGCAGGATGGCATGAGGCTCCTTGCCCAATCAAGACCACGTAGGAGTACAAGAAGAGATATACATTGTTAGTTATTTGCATGCTTACGCCCCTTCTTCTTTTTCTGTGAAGATATATACCGTTATAATAAAAGAGGAACTTCAGAGCTATAGAGACAGCAGCCACGAGGCATGTCATAGATCTGATGCTGAACTATATATTTTGTGTCAGTGTCTTTTCTTAGATAAGTGTACACTCATGCCTGCTTGATTCGGAGTGACTGATTGAACCCCAATAAGCAATATTAGTTGCAACCTCAACAGCTGGCGCCCAATAACGTGGGGCCCCCGAAAGGAGCATCAGGACTCGCTCGGTGTCCCAACCCTTGACCGACCACAGGACCCACTCCCTCCCGAACGGAGGCCTGATCACCCTCACTAAGACCACAGTAAGTTGCATATACACTGTATGTGTTAATTTGCCTGTGGCTCGAGGGGGTAGTGGCAGCCTGGGGTTTAGGTTGTGTGGGACCTGAGTGAAACGTCACATGACCAGACGCCTGGTGGTCTTCGCCGGGGGTTCTAGAACCTATAGCTTTTCAAATGTTTGTAATAAAGTCACGTGGGGATTCAATCAGATCACGTTAGGGACCCAGACTGACAGCAGAATCTGTGAGAACACGTTGGAGTAGGGGTTTGGGCGGCGCCTAGGTATACCAACAAGTTACCCGGAGCGCCCGCTGCGGGTTTGGGTGGCGCCTGGGTATACCAACAAGTTACCCGGAGCGCCCGCCGCGGGTTTGGGCGGCGCCTGGGTATACCAACAAGTTACCCAGAGCGCCCGCCGCGGGTTTGGGCGGCGCCTGGGTATACCAACAAGTTACCCGGAGCGCACGCCTCGGGGTTTGGGCGGCGCCTGGGTATACCGACAAGTTACCCGAAGCGCGCGCCTCGGATTTTGGTGGCGCCTGGGTATACCGACAAGTTATCCGGAGCGCGAGCCTGGGGTATACCGACAAGTTACCCGAGTCTCAGACCAGTTAGTTAGTTGTTAGGTTGTTAGTTAGTGCGCTGAGTGTTAACCGTCGTGCGGAGGACGGTTAACTCAGGTTGGCGAAAGCGGCCGCGCCAATAGGGCACTGTAAGATATGCTTCAAATGTTCAAAAAACAGCACAGTCTCCCGGCTGGTGCTCAGAATGCTGTCAGTCTGGTTAAGACTCGTGAAGGGAAGAAGTACGTAAAAGATGCTAGGAAGTTATTTAAACTTGCTGGAATGCCATCTGAAGGAAGATTACAGCCGAGCATGTGGAAACGAGTCTTAGATAATCATAAAGGAACTTTACAAGACGAAGGTCTGCTGGAAGCTGCACATGCTTTCCATAGAACAGCAAATAGTTTGAAAAAGGAAGGATTTGAGGAAGTTCAAGGGGGGGGAGGCTCCCCCGGTGCTGAGGCTTTGTTCGGATATATGCTGCGTGACAATGCTGAAAAGTTAACTCTTTGTGACAAAAAGCAGCCACCGCCCTATAATGGCGTCGAGGCTAACTCTGGTGGGTGGACCTGTACAGTTTGTGATTGCCAAAATCCGGACATCCGCACTACCTGTTACAATTGTGGCGCGCCCCGTCCCCACCGCCCTAGTCACACCCCTACTGCGCCCGCCCCTGAAAGCTTACCACCTCCACCCGGAAATAACCAAACCGGATCTGGAACTTCCCCTGGTGGCCATCTTAGTACTCCACATGAAGGCGGACCGGAAGCCCCTCAGCCACCATCTTTGGTGAGCCCTTTGTACCCGGTCTTAACACCCACCGGAGCATACTACAGTCCCCCTCCAAAAGCAGCAACCACTGCTGTCCCATTGTGTCCGGTGATTAATACAACTCGGGAGGCCTCAGCTGCTATCCCAACCCAGAGGACTCCCTATTCAAATTTCGATCCGGACAGCCTAATTACATTTGATTCACCCCCTTACGCCCAAGATCCACCTCATCTGAGCCCCCAGCCACCACCACGGCCCAACCCTCCTCCCACGTCCATAGGTTATGATGTCCCGGACACTAGCTCATACCATTCTAGTACTACTGCACCAGTCTGGATCCCGATATTTGAAAAGGCCCTGCCAAACCAGGGAGGAGGAACTGTTTTGTTAACTGTTGGCATTGGAGATCTTACTGTTTGCAGACTGGGGGCTATTGTTAACCCTGCTAATGCTAATCTGAGACACCGAGGAGGCCTGGCTGCGGCCATAGTCGCTGCCGGAGGGGAAAACATACAGGCAGACTCTGATTCAGTGATCCGCCACAATGGTCCTATACCAGTGGGTGACATTGCTATCACCGGCCCAGGGAGGCTCCCTTGCTCCATAATCATCCATGCAGTGGGCCCTGTATATAATCCACACCAGCCTGACCAATGTGCCAACCTTCTGAAAAGGGCTGTTCAGAACTCCATTCTATATGCCTCCAGAGTCCCCACATCCCAAATGTCAGACCGATCGATTGGAGTGCCCCCTATCTCTTCGGGAATATATGGGTATCCTATCAAAGAATGTGCCTCCGTGCTGGTTTCCGGCATATGTGAGCTTGTTGCAAGGGAACCGCTCAATCTAGATGAAATCAGACTGATTAGTAACTCCCAAACTACTGCACATGTCCTGAAAGATGCCTGCCAACGACACACCACCCCAGCCATAGGCCCTCCTCATCTAAAACAAGAACCACGAGACCTGCCACCACTGTTGGACCTACCACCACCACCACCATCAGAGGAACTCCCTTTGCCTCTACCTCAACCTCTGGATCAAGTTGCACAGGTGGATGGTCCTCTCTTATATATTAAATTCACACCCCAGCAAGCTGCTACTCTCACTGCCCAACTACCTGACCCTGAAACCAGTCCCATGCCCTTCTACAGGCAGGTGGTGCAGATACAGAAAACCTACTCTGCTACCTGGCAAGATCTCCTATCCCTTGTCTCAATCAAAGCAGGGGATTCCTATTGGCCAGTGATTGAAGCTTACCTCAATGATGCTCGCCTGTCTTCAGACCAAACCTGGGAGTCAGGTGCTGAGTTTTGTGATCAATTGAAAGTTTGGGCCTTAGAGAAACTCACTGACCAGTCCACATCCCTCAAAGATGTAGTTCAGGAATCTGGGGAATCTGTGGAGAAATATGCTGCTCGCCTGTCTACACTCTTCGGTGATCTTGGATTCTCTCTTCAACATAAGCCGCAAGCTCAACTACTGTCTCAGGCCTTCATTGATGGCCTGCACCCTCCCCTCAGGGATACTATTCTCAAAACAAGGCCAGAAGTTACTAATATGAGCATGAAAGATGCCCTTCTTATTGCTAAAAGTTTCCAGAAGAGCAGCAAGGAGACCAAAGACAAAAAGAAAATTATGCTCCTCACTACAGATCAGAATGATGATGATAACAAGGAGGCTGAATACTTCATGCCAGCCCTTACTCCTCCAACAGGGCCATCCCAACAAATGTTTCCTGGTCAGATGCCCCCACCTGTGCCTTATCGCCAGGAGTATCACCAGGGTTACTCTCAGCAATATAGAGGGCCACCGCAGAACTACAGGGGTCAGCCAGAATACCCTACAGCGCCAAGATTGGTATGTTGGAAATGCGGCAGGAAAGGACACGTTCACAGAAACTGCCGCTATGGTCTAAGATTAAACCCCCCACTGCCTTACCACCCAAGCCAACATCAATATGCACCACCACAAGGGCCTCTACAGCAACAACAGCAGAGTCACCCCCACAATGATAATAACCAATGAAGGTCAGGCCAGCCCGTACCCCTCATGCCTTCCCCCTCCTTCGGAGATTCTTCTTGCTCCACGGTTGTTCTGAAGGTGGACAATACACCTGTTCCTTTCATGGTGGATACGGGTGCGGCCAAAACAGTCATCAGACGTCAGGATCTTCCACCCTCCGTTCCTCTTTCTGCTGACTTCATGTCCTGTATTGGGGTGGAAGGAGTCTCTACTCGAAGCCCACTCACAATTCCTATCCCACTTGGCCCCTTCCCTGATGTGATGACTCAACTCATTGTCTCTGACACCTGTCCTGTCAATCTTTTGGGTGCTGACCTCCTTAAGCACCTTAAAGCCCAGATCTCCTACAGTGCTGAAGGCATGCAACTCACTCTTCACAACCCTGATACTCCTGAAGGCACACAGGACGTTTGCTGCTTAAAAGCCCTCCCTCTGATGTTGTTAGAGGCCTCTCCTTCTGATCCTTTGTTTGGAGTCCCTCCTGATGTTCTTCAAGTTATCCCCTCCACCCTTTGGTCCACAGGACCTGATGATATAGGGAGACTACCAGTTCCTCCTGTTATGGTGCATCTTAAACCCGGTGTATCCCGTCCACGGGTCCCCCAATACCCTCTCAAGGCCATCCAAGAAGAGAGTCTCTTTCAACAAATCTCTGTACTCCTACAGCAGGGAGCACTGATCCCCTGTGTGTCCCCTTGCAACACTCCTTTGTTTCCAGTCAAAAAGAAGACCCCAAAGGGCCAACCCCCTAAGTTCAGACTAGTTCAAGACCTCAGAGCAGTTAATGCCGCCACCGTGCCGGAAACTCCTGTTGTGCCCAACCCCCACACTCTACTGGCCTCCATTCCCCCTGATGCTGTTTGCTTTACTGTGATTGACCTAGCAAATGCCTTCTTCAGTGTCCCTTTGCATCCTGACTGCCAAGAATTGTTTGCCTTCACCTTTCGAGGATCCCAATACACCTGGACAGTCATGCCTCAAGGAGCCCAAAATAGCCCGAATCAGTTCACCCAGGCTATGAAGCTTTGCCTCACTCCGTGGATACAAGCCAATCCCTCAGTCACTCTGCTCCATTATGTAGATGATCTTCTACTTTGTGCTAGTTCCAAGGAGGACGGCAAACAGTCATCAATCTCTTTACTTCTATTCCTGCATGGTCTTAACTGCAAAGTGTCCAAAGACAAAGTTCAGTGGTGTCACCCCAAAGTTATCTTTCTTGGCCACTGCATCTCCCATGGAACCAAGCACTTGACTGAAGACAGAAAGAAAGCAATAGAAGACATCCCCTACCCTAAAACGACTACCCAACTCCAAGCCTTCCTAGGCCTTATCACTTACTGCAGACAATGGATCCCTGATGCTTCCAGGACAATGCAACCATTGTATGATGCTCTGAAAACTGGACCTTCATTTGGCGATGCAGAAACCCCGAATATCTATCGACAACAAAAGGAGGCATTCAAGAAACTCAAGGACCAAATAGCCCAATCGCCTGCCTTGGGCCTACCCAATTACACCCTCCCTTTCAATCTTTTTATCACAGAGAATGATGGACACGCTGCAGGAGTTCTTACCCAAACCCATGGTGGGCGTCAGCGCCCTCTGGGTTACTACTCTTGCAGACTTGATGCTGTGGCTAGATCAGCCCCAATGTGCCTCAGGGCCATGCACGCTGCACATGCCCTTCTTGACAAAACTGCTGACATCATCCTTGGCCATCAGGCCATTGTTCATGCTCCACATGACCTTAAAGCCATTTTGGATCAAACTCAACCAAAACACCTCACCAATCAAAGACACCTACGTCTACAATGTTCACTACTGCTACCTGAGAATATCACACTACGAAGATGTACTGTGCTCAATCCTGCCACTCTTCTCCCACTCTCTAGGGGGGATGTACACTCCAATCTCTCCCCAGAAGAAGAAAAGGAAGAAGAAATGGAAGAAACATACTTCAGGTTCCTAAACCATGACTGTATACGACAAATGGACGCGGAAACATCTTCGCCTGTTACAGTCTCCGACACCGCACTGGACAATCCTGACATGGAGTTCTGGACCGACGGCTCCCGGTTTGCTGACGAATGTGGGCGGTTCCATACTGGATTTGCTGTTGTTACCCTACAACAGCCGGTGGTGACTGGTTCACTACCTAACCACATGTCAGCACAAGAAGCAGAGCTGGTAGCCTTGAAGAAGGCGTGTGAACTGTCAGAAGGCAAGGAGGTCAACATCTACACCGACTCAAGATATGCCTTTGGGATTGCACATGACTTTGGTCAACTCTGGAGTAATAGAGGCTTCATCACAGCAGCTGGAACACCAGTGAAGCATGCTGAACACATCAAAGGCCTCATGCAGGCTATCCAGCTCCCGAAGAAAGCCGCAATCATCAAGGTCAGGGCCCATGGCAGGGTGAACTCCAAGGAAACACAGGGAAACCACCTGGCGGACCAAGAAGCCAAGAAGGCAGCACTACAGAGAGTGGAAGAAGAGTGCCAGGAGCAATACGTGATGGCTATGACCAGAGCAAGACAGAAGGCTCTGGAGGATATGAAACTACAAGAGCCCTTTGACCCAATGGACAACTGGAGCATAGGGAGAACCCCGGGAGACAAACTCATCTCTGAACAGACGCACACTACCTTGGAAGAACAGAAAGAGTGGGAAGCCTATGGAGCTCGGAGAGAAGGAAGATTATGGAAGAATAATGGACTTGTCTGCTTACCCAAAAGAATGTATCCTGCAATTGCAGCATGGGCTCATGGCTGCACTCACAGGGGGAAAAACCAGGCCTTAGCTCTGATTCGAAAATTCTACTTTGCCCCAGGCATCTCAACCACCCTTACGGCCTACAACAAGGCCTGCCAAGTCTGCCAAACTTGTAATCCTTCCAAGACAGAGAAAGTACCTCCTAAACATCTGGCTAAACCAATGTATCCATTCCAGAGGATTCAAGTGGATCATATTCAGATGCCCAAAGCTGGAAAATACGAGTACGTCTTGGTCCTGGTGGACATGTTCTCTTCATGGCCAGAAGCATATCCTGTGGCGAGCATGACAGCAAAGGTAACAGCTAAGAAACTCATCACAGAGACTGTCTGCAGATTTGGAATACCTGAAGTGATTGAGAGTGATCAAGGTCCTGCCTTTACAGCCCAAGTTTATAAGGAACTCTGGCACATGCTAGGGGCGGGGCTTGGCCTACATGTCCCTTATCACCCACAAAGCAGTGGCAAAGTCGAGAGAATGAACTCTACACTCAAAACCAAACTCCTGAAAATGACCCAAGACAGTCCACTCCCCTGGCCAGAACTGCTACCCATTGCCCTGTATCATGTCAGGCACACTCCCCTTGCTAAACATGGCCTCACCCCCTTTGAGATCCTGTTTGGGTCAGCTCCCAGGTTGGCCCACTTTAACCCTCAAGAGTTGACTAACAGTCATGATAAAACTGTACAATTTGTGATTGAGCTTGCGCGAGAATTGTCTAACACACATGCTGCAGTTTTGTCCTCCATTCCAGATCCCTCTACTGACGAGGCTATTCACTCACTGAAGCCCGGTGACTGGGTCCTGATAAAAAGACACATCAGGAAGACCTGTCTCGAGCCACGGTACGAGGGACCATTCCAAGTCCTCCTGGTGACACCCACTTCAGTGAAGCTTGAAGGAAGACCTACCTGGGTGCATACTTCGCACTGCAAGAAAGTGGACTCACCCCGTCCATCATCATCATGAAGAACATCTTTATCCTTTTCAAAATCTGTTTTATATGTGTGTGTGTGTCACTAGAAATAGCAATCACACGGGATGGGGGAGTAACCACTGGGGAGATAGTTACATTCTGGTACAATTCATCAAGTACCAAGCTGGCAACCTTTAAGTTTGAGTTTTGTGAAGTTGCCAAATGTGATGAGAATCCTGGGGGATATGGATTAAGTCTGCATAATCCCAAATCACTTGATGATAATTGCCGAAAAGGGACACAATACATATGTGTTACTGATAACTACTATGGTTCAAATTGTGCTTACTATGGGGCTGTGGGTTGGAACACTGGAGATACAAATTGGGGATACAAACCACGGAGTGCCCTGAACAGGAGAGATGAGAATGGCAGATCCTTGCTCTCTAGAATGACTTTGTATAAGCTACCGTGTAGTAATGGCCGTGGAACCCAACTAGTCTTGACCATAGAGAATCCTGGCCCAAAAGATGCTGGAACTTATATCTTGGCTACCTACAAAGGCAGCAACAGTTACAGAACACGGTTTAACATCAATGATATGGTAGACTCACCACGTTGGAAGACTACTAAATTTAATAAGACTGAGAAAGTGGTGAAAACCAAGGTACAACGAAATGGGGGGATAACAGCCATTTCTAACCCTACAATAGAGGATGTCTATGCAGTAGAGACAGGATACAGTGATGTCAATGTCTGGTTGGAATGGATGAAGTATTCTGCTATGCAAAGTAACAAGTCAAATTGTTATGTATGTTCTGGGATCCGCCCACATCTAGGCTCAGTCCCCTTACACTTGGGTCCAACCATAGAGGAATGTTTCCTCAGTTTATTCACTAACAGAACTACCTCAAATCCAGACTGTGAAATGTGGAAGGTAAAATACCCCATAGTTACTCAAAAGCCGACCCCAAGCTATGGGATTACCATATACCCTGGTAACTACACCTGTTTTAATAACACTGATGGGGATAGAGATTTTGGGGTATTCAAGCCAGGCTACTGTGAAACTTATAGTAATGCCTCAAAGGATCAATACCTATACCAGGTACAATCAGTGGCTGATGTTTTCTGGATCTGTGGAGACATGAAAATAAGATCCAGACTTGAGGGGAACTGGTCAGGAGAATGTGCCTTGGCCAAAGCTATAATGCCCTTACATATCATGCCCCTGAAAGACAGTGAAATGGGGCAAGGCCATAATACCAGACACAGAAGGTCTAGTGAATTGCCAAAGGGCAGTTTTGACCCCCATGTCTATATAGATGCAATAGGAGTGCCCAGGGGGGTGCCTAGTGAGTTCAAAGCTAGAGACCAAGTAAAAGCGGGGTTTGAATCCCTCCTCCCTCAGATAACAGTCAATAAGAATGTGGATTGGATCAACTACATATATTACAACCAACAGAGGTTTGTCAATTACACACGAGATGCTCTACATGGTTTGGCTGATCAGTTGGGACCTGCTTCCATCATGGCTTTCCAGAACAGGATGGCCCTTGATTTGATATTGGCAGAGAAAGGGGGAGTCTGTAAAATGGTCAGAGATGTCTGTTGCACCTTTATCCCCGACAACACAGGTCCCAATGGGAAGGTGACTTTGGCCATAAGCAAACTAGATAGCCTGTCCCAGGAGCTCAAAAGGAATTCAGGGATTACTGACCCATGGGACCAGTACTTCTCCTGGATGACTCGAATAGGGATAATCCTGGGAGCTTTGCTGCTGCTATGTTTAGTAGTGGTATTGTGTGTTATTCCTTGCATCAAAAAAACAGTATTAAAGACCGTGGATTCGGCAACAGAAGGACTGTATCCGGTCGTACCTCAAGAAACATGTGTTGATGCCAACTCAGGGGAGGAGGACATGCCTACCCGATTGATGACACCTCCTCCATGTCGCAAATCCATGTTGTTAGAGTAGGGACAGTGGTGGTCCTGACCCAGTAAAGTCCAGCTGCACAGGGTGATGTCCTGTCTAGGGGTCATTGGTCTCAAACTGGTGAAGAAATCCAACTCCCCCTCTCCCCTGGTAAGGCCACCTTCAGGTAGGGTCAGACGTGGAAAACATCAGTATTTAGGGGGGACTGTCGAGGTATATGGACTTAATGTAATGTATTCTATTGCAAATCCTGAGTTTCCCACGTCTTCAGGATAATGTGAATTCAATATCCCGGATAATGTGATGAGACAAGAACAAATGTGCCTTTATATACTTTTATACTTTTTATACCTTTATATTCTGTAGTCTTTATAAAGCTTGCATAAAATGTATTCATATTTAGCTGATGCAACAGGTCTAAGATGGCGCCTGTACTCTTATCTACACGTGGGCCTTATCTCTTTCTCAAGGCAGTGATGCAGGATGGCATGAGGCTCCTTGCCCAATCAAGACCACGTAGGAGTACAAGAAGAGATATACATTGTTAGTTATTTGCATGCTTACGCCCCTTCTTCTTTTTCTGTGAAGATATATACCGTTATAATAAAAGAGGAGCTTCAGAGCTATAAAGACAGCAGCCACGAGGCATGTCATAGATCTGATGCTGAACTATATATTTTGTGTCGGTGTCTTTTCTTAGATAAGTGTACACTCATGCCTGCTTGATTCGGAGTGACTGATTGAACCCCAATAAGCAATAAAAGTTGCAACCTCAACAGTAAGTACTCGCTGCTCGGACGAGTATCTTGCCATACTCGAGGAAATGGCAACTTCCGCATCGTGCTTTTTTGGCGCCTATAAACACAGCCAATCACAAGCCAGGAGACTCTGCGGTACACCCAGCATCACGAGGGGCCCTTACATGTCGATAGCAGGGGTTGGCTGGCCTGATCAGGTGACCCTGGAATATACTAGTGACTGGCCGCGGTGCTCGGCTCAGATGCTGTCTGGATGTCATTAGGGATAGAGCTGCTGCCTTTCAGGGACAGTGTTAGGGCCTGAATTTAGTTCTCTGTTAGGCAGGAATCACCCACAAAGAACCCAACAGCCCTTCTAAGGGCTAGAAGAAATTTTTTTTTGTCTCCTGGCTTGGCTGGCTGGCTGGCACTAGTAGTGCAGCTATCGCCATATCTAACCCTGTTTTTTTTTTATTGTTCTATGTCACTGATACAAATCCATTGCACACAGCAGTGTGGAATCATTCTGTGTGTCACAGTTCAGCACACTCACTCCAATCCATATATACTGTCCAGGTGACACTTTCTGTACATCACAGAATACAACCAAGTCATATGCTACCAATAACGTCTACAGCTTGATCCAGAAAACTCTATGTGCGACATTTGTCTGGGTCACAGTCTAAATAGCCACCGTTAACAGGGTGTCAGTCAGTTCTACCATAGTTTCTGCACGTCACGTTCCCAAAAAAACAAAATTTAAAAGAAAATAAGTTTTTCAGTTGTTTTAGCTCAGTGATACAAATCCATTTTACTCAGCTGCGTGTAACCTTTCTGTGTGTCACAGTTCAGCACACTCGCTTCAATCCGTATATACTGTCAAGGTGACGCTTTCTGTACGTCAGAGAATACAACCAAGTCATTTGCTACCGAAAACATCTACAGCTTGATCCCAAAAACTCTCTGTGCGACATTTGTCTGGGTCGCAGTCTAAATAGCCACTGTTAAAAGGGTGTCAGTCAGTTCTACCATAGTTCCTGCACGTCACGTTCCCAAAAAAACAAAATTTTTAAAAAAAATATAAAAAACAAAATTAAAAAAAAAATTATTTTTTCAGTTTTTTTAGCTCAGTGATACAAATCCATTTTACTCAGCTGCGTGAAACCTTTCTGTGTGTCACAGTTCAGCACACTCGCTTCAATCCGTATATACTGTCCAGGTGACGCTTTCTGTACGTCAGAGAATACAACCAAGTCATTTGCTACCAATATCATCTACAGCTTGTTTCAGAATACTCTCTGTGCAACATTTGTCTGGGTCGCAGTCTAAATAGCCACCGTTAACAGGGTGTCAGTCAGTTCTACCATAGTTCCTGCATGTCACGTTCCCAAAAAAAACAAAATTTAAAAGAAAATTATTTTTTCTGTTGTTTTAGCTCAGTGATACAAATCCATTTTACTCAGCTGCGTGTAACCTTTCTGTGTGTCACAGTTCAGCACACTCACTCCAATCCATATATACTGTCCAGGTGACACTTTCTGTACATCACAGAATACAACCAAGTCATTTGCTACCAATAACGTCTACAGCTTGATCCAGAAAACTCTCTGTGCAACATTTGTCTGGGTCGCAGTCTAAATAGCCACCGTTAACAGGGTGTCAGTCAGTTCTACCATAGTTTCTGCACGTCACGTTCCCAAAAAAACAAAATTTAAAAGAAAATAAGTTTTTCAGTTGTTTTAGCTCAGTGATACAAATCCATTTTACTCAGCTGCGTGTAACCTTTCTGTGTGTCACAGTTCAGCACACTCGCTTCAATCCGCATATACTGTCCAGGTGACGCTTTCTGTACGTCAGAGAATACAACCAAGTCATTTGCTACCAATATCATCTACAGCTTGATCCAGAATACTCTCTGTGCGACATTTGTCTGGGTCGCAGTCTAAATAGCCACCATTAACAGGGTGTCAGTCAGTTCTACCATAGTTCTTGCACGTCACGTTTCCAAAAAACAAAATTTAAAAGAAAATAAGTTTTTCAGTTGTTTTAGCTCAGTGATACAAATCCATTTTACTCAGCTGCGTGTAACCTTTCTGTTTGTCACAGTTCAGCACACTCGCTCCAATTCGTATAATCTGTCCAGGTGACACATTCTGTACGTCACTTAATTCTACCAGACTGAACAAGTTTGTGGGTTTCAGTACACCAGGCCCGTGTAATTTTTTTTTTTTTTAATCATACACCTATATACAAAAAATGTTGAACCCCAGGGCTAAGGGTCGAGGGCGAGGGCGTGGGCATTCAATTACTGCAGGGGGCAGAGGCCGTGGTCCTGGGCAGGGTGAGACAGTACCTGCTGATGAGGGAGCAGGGTAATTCCGCAGAGCTACACTCCCTAGATTCATGTCTCAACTTACAGGGACACTTGGTAGAGGACTGTTGAAACCACAACAGTGCGAACAGCTGATCTCGTGGATTGCGGACAATGCTTCAAGTAATTTGTCCACCAGTCAGTCTTCCACGCAGTCCACCCACGTTACCCAAGGGAGCACTTCTATGGCTCCTCCACCTCAACCTCCTTCCCCCCAGTCTGCCCCCTCCCAGGAAAATTTGGAATGCGATCCGGCATACTCTCAGGAACTGTTTTCTGGACCCTTCCCAGAGTCACAAACCACTTCTC
>ONZH01002489.1:0-30106 GCA_900303285.1 Rhinella marina
ATCGACATGTAAGGGCCCCACGTGATGCTGGGTGTACTGCAGAGTCTCCTGGCTTGTGATTGGCTGAGTTTATAGGCGCCAAAAATTCAAAATGCGGGAGATGCCATTTCCTCGAGCATGGCGAGATACTCATCCGAGCAGCGAGCACTTACGAGTACCCTAATACTCGAACGAGCACCAAGCTCGGACGAGCATGCTCGCTCATCTCTAATTCTAAGTCCTTCCTGACATCAGGAACTTACAAACAAATGCAGGAACAAATAAGTCCCTTTAAACCCCTTCTACAAAAGCAGATCTTAATTGGCTGTAGATGATCTGCATGCCCACTTCAAATCTCTTTTGATATTACAAAAGTAAAGATTGCCCTTAGTGACTCAGACAGATAATTTGCCATCTGCTCCCTCTTATCATGGAGAAAGTGAAGGCAGCTAACAAAGATGATACCTTCATGACTAGCTCATGCTATATAAATTAATAACCATATCATATAGGAAATTCTTTTTGTTCTCTCGTTCTGCTATAAAATTACAGTAGACAGGTGCACTGAATATTTAAATAAAATTTGAAATACAAATTAGGTGAAGGACAGTGCTGCCCAAATAGCACATGAATCACAAAGCTGTATGCATTATTAAACAGTATAAAAGTAGTATGCAGTACTAATTCTCAAACAATTAGTAAAAACTGTAGTCTTGCAAATCAACCATGGTACAATCTTAAAGTGGAACTTCACGTTAAACTGATACCAGCACCATTTAAAAAAAATAAAAAACAGCTTATAGCTGCATATTGTAATTTCTTTCTTTTTTATGGCTATAAATTGTAAAGTTACTCCATGTAGTATACTTTTTGCCCTGGCTCTTAATGTCCTTCTTTGTTTGAAGTTTTAGCATGACAAATCTCTGTGACCAGAGATGGGCAGCAGGATAGCTCAGGTTTTCTGAGATTTTAATACTGATGACCTATCCTCAGGATAGGTCATTAGTATCTGATCGGTTGGGGACCCCAGCCACTAGGCTGTTTGAGAAGGCACTGGCGCTTCTGTCAGTGTCGGGCATTTTCTCAGCTTTTCTTAAGCCTAGTGACGACACGTTCATCTGTCACAAGGCCTACTGTAGGTGCAGCTAAGCGCTGTGCTTGGGGAGCAGCACCGGTGCCTTCTTAAACAGCTGATTGGCAGGGGTCCTGGGTGTCAGACCCCCACTGATCAGATACTGATGAACTATCCGGAGGATAAGTCATCAATATTAAAGTCTCGGAAAACTCTTTTAATTTTTAATGGCATAGTGCCATTGGAAGGGCCGACGACTACAAACAAAGCGGAGCAGAGTACAGCGCTCCCCTCTGCAGAGACTCCACGATTGCATAGATATATTATAAACCACAGCACATTATCAAAGTCATGCATTCCTAGGAGAATGAATCATTTTTGATACCATTGACACCAATGACTCCATGTAATATATAATGCTGGACCACCACGGCGTCAGAAAAGGACACAAGAAGACATGGCAATATGCCTGGTTTAATAGGGCCGATGATGCTGACAGAGGATCTTTAACTATTTTTAATCTTAGTAAATACAGTGTATGTATTGTACAATTAATTAAAAAATAGGAAATAGTTGTTTCATATCTCTTATTAGTACATATGGAGGTAATTGGGAATGTCCCTTGACTAGGAACCCTCTCTGTGAGTCAGAGAAGTGACTGCTAGTGCCTGTGCTTTAGCAGATTGTTGATTCATTGTAATAGGCAATGTCCAATGGGTCACAATGTGTACTTGTCAGGGAGGTTCCTCTAGCAATAACAGTTGATAATGGAGGAAGTACGAAGGATGCTGGAGACTAGCTAGTCCCTGGGGGGATCCACATAAAAAAATGAACAAATGCTATGCTTTTCAAGAAGAAGAAAGCTGTAGTGGATGTAGCTACCCTATAGTCGATGTCTGACCCTTTAACACAGCGGTCCCCAACCACCGGGCCGCGGCCCAGGACTGGTCCCTGTCTGCTGGGCCGCGGTGGCAGGGGACAAGGAGATGAGTGCTTCCATTGTAGAAGCGCTCATCTTCATAGTCATCTGTATCGCCGTCCTCAGGACGGCGATACGGATGCCTGTACTGCGGCGGGGCAGGGGAGGGAGAGGCGTCTCCCCTGCCCGTTCCTCTGATAGGCTACAGGCACTAGGCCTGCAGCCTATCAGAGGCCAGCTCAGGTGGCGCAATGACGTCATCGCGCCGCCTGAGCCTTACAGAGCAGGACACAGGCCGGAGGAGGCCTGCATCGCATCGCTACCAGCACCATGGAGGTAAGTATAAGTGGTTTTTTTTTTTTTTATTGGACAACACTGAACTTCTTACTGGCACTGTGGGGGCACTTCTTATATTATTGAGGGGGTATTTATGGGGGACACATTTTATTACCATATTTTTGGAGGGCATATATGGGGCCCTTCTTATTGGATTATTATTGGGGGCATCTATGGGGGCCCTTCTTATTGGCATATTATTGGGGGCATCTATGGGGGTCCTTCTTATTGATATATTATTGGGGGCATCTATGGGGGCACTTCTAACTGGTACATTATTGGGGGACACTGTGGGGCATCTATGGGGGCACTTATTGGTATATTATTGGGGGGCATCTATGGGGGCACTTCTTATTGGTATATTGGGCGGCATCTATGGGGGCACTTATTGGTATATTGGGCGGCATCTATGGGGGCACTTCTTATTGGCATATTATTGCGGGCATCTATGGGGCACTTCTTATTGGTACATTATTGAGGGCACTGTGGGGGCATCTATGGGGGCACTTCTTAATAGTACATTATTGGGGGCATCTATGGGGGCATTTTTCACTGGCACATTGTTGGGGGCATCTACTGTGGCCTCAAAGAAGAGGTATTTTATATGGGGGGGCTCTGTAAAGGGGCATTTTATAATATATTTTAATATATTTATATATGTTAATAAGCACCTTGCGTGAATCAGTTAGCGCCTGGTTTTGGCTCAAAATCACTGATGGAAATCACTGACCGAAATACTGACGTGTGAATAAGGCCTAAAGGAACAGAGAAACTATACCAATCATAACTACGTCATACGCCTCTCACCTACCCAACCAAGCACACTGCTCTGTACAAGAACCCTGAAACAGATTAATCTCCTTCTTCCTAAAGGAAACGTGTCACCAAAGATTTTATCTGCCAGTCAAAACCAGGTAGCAACACATTCTTTTTTATATTAATCTGTTTTTATTTTCTGACTGCAGATTTATTTCTTCTGTTTCCATAACATGATTATGGGGGTGGCCATCTTGCCTGAGCTGATCTTATGGCTCAGGTCATATGGACCATAGACACAATGGTCTGGAGGGGACCTCATTGACTTCTATGGGAGAGTTTTCTAGGCATGCTCTGGGAATGACAGATAAGCAGATAACTGCAGTAAAGTGATCTCTATAGACCAAGAAGTGGCGTTTGTTATTAGACTTAGTGGCCAGTGCGAAAACTGCAGGATTTTATGGTTTCTGTGTAATTATAGATGTTGACATGGAAAAGTAAAAATAACCATAAAAAAATCTTTAAAAATGTATAAAACATAAAAGCATGATTTAAACAACAGGTCATTTTCTGAGGACACATTCCTTTTAAGTCATATTGTGAGATCTTTTCAAGGTCTAAAACCACAAGGTACTTGTAAACTTGTGCTGCTGTTTAGTTTGATGAAGGTCATCATTCTGCTGCTGCAAGTAGATAAAAGTAGAGATCTGATTGATTCCTATGAGGTAACAGTACATTATTCTTGCATACAATTATTTGCCTTCTTCTAGTTTATATTTTCCTTCATCTGATATATAAAGCTGAGTGTATGTATTTGCGTATTTATGTCCGCTAAAGGAATCCGCACCGTCGCAGCTACAATCACGAAATGTGGCACACAGGTACATCAGATTTCTGGGAAGGTTTTAGAATTGGTGTCAGCTCTCCAGGACATACCTTTCCTGAGATATTCCCAAAAAATGCATTAGCCAATAGAAGCCTGGTCACATGTCCCTTTTCAGCCAATAGAAGCTCACAGGCAGTTAGTATCCACACACACCAAGTTTCCATAACAACCCAGCCAGTTCACTGCTGTAGGTCTGCTTTAAAGGGGCAGAGCATTGTGGATGACACTGTTAAAGGGGTATTCCGGTTACCATAACTATAACATGTTTTAGACTAATTGATCATCAATCATTACCTAATATAATGTAAATTTTACATATTTACCGTTCATTAGTAATAAAAGATGTTTTCTTCCACTGCTACCCACTGTGTTTCCTCCTAAATTACTATGGCAATGACCTGTAATTCAGGCCACCCTAAAAGAAGGACTTAAAAGCCCCACCCCCAGATCCCACTAAGTCTCGCCCCCGACTCAGTCAGGCCACGGCCCCTTCCACTCCGCATCCGACGGGGATTGAAAAAATTAAGGTAAAAATCACCTTTTGTCAGCTGCAGTGGAGGGAGACTTTCTCCCTGCAGCTCATGCTCAGACTGCACAGTGCTGCTGTCTGAGAGTGCGCTGTTCAAAAGGACAGGCCCTGTACATGACAGAGGACAGGGAGTCTGAAAGCCGGACTGTCCAGCCTAAAACCGGACCTCTGGCCACCCTAGGGGCAGGCTGATGTTAGGGTGGCCAGACGTACGGTTTTAGGCTAGACAGTCTGGTTTTCTGGCTCCCTGTCCTCCGTCTGGCGCAGTGCCTGGACAGACGCAGGGATGTCCACCCTTTCAGTAGCTAACGCTCAGGTCTTCATGGGACCAGGGGGTGTGACCTCATGTTTAGGGGTGTGGCTCAATGGGGGCCAGGGGCGTGGTTTAATGTTTAGGGGTGTGGTTTCATGGATACCAGGGCGTGGCTTCACGTTTGGGAGCATGGCCGGTGAGGTCTGGCTTTCTGGGGTGAAGACAGTGGCCACCCTAGCTGCTGTGGAGGTCACTGTTAAAGGGGAGGGCGCCGTGGATATTACTGTTAAGGGGCAGGCTGCTGTGGAGGTCACCATTAAAGGGGCGGGCACTTTAGATGTCACTCTCGATATCTTTTAACGACACACACACAAACATTAAATGAAATAGATGAAATAAACCCGGGCTAATCCGGGTCTTTCTGCTAGTAGTTCATATGTAAGAAAATTCTGTTACAGCACAAGCACAACATATGTGCATGGAGGCACATTACACTTACTATACTAACTACAACATAACTTAAACCTAAAAATAAAGACATACACACCATTCGTTGGATGAAATGGCCGCAATGCTTTATTAAGAGTTACCAAATAAATTACCATAGAATAAATAAATAAGTTAAATAATTTAGAATAAATAATTAATAATTTAACCCATAAAATACCAGCTTAGTAAACCATTACACCACATCCACTCAGCAATAGCTGAGTGATGCATCCCTCTAATAAAGCATGCGACAACAAATTGTTATAAAACTTGGGGAGGGCGGGTGGGCGCAGCTCAGGTCCTCTTCAAACTGGCACCTTAGCGCAGCCAGGTGCCGCATTTTAAGCAGTCCAGCTTCCCGCCACCAGGAGCAACAGCGAATCAAATCCAGGATTTCTCCCCCAGCAACCGTGACAACCAATCAGGATGGACCAACCCTTCAGTCAAGCTCTGTATCAAACCAGCTGGAACGGTTTTTTTCTTCACTCAGGTAAAATTCCAAACCTGAGGTAGATTTACCTGATAATAAAAGAAAAGGGGGGGGGGAGAGAAACAGCCAAAAAATACCCCAAACTGCCCTAAAATTAAATAAAGTGTATGTGCCCCCATGTGTCCCCCAAGCTAAACGCTCTGGGGGGCCTAAACATGGAGGCACATTACACTTACTATACTAACTACAACATAACTTAAACCTAAAAATAAAGACATACACACCATTCGTTGGATGAAATGGCCGCAATGCTTTATTAAGAGTTACCAAATAAATTACCATAGAATAAATAAATAAGTTAAATAATTTAGAATAAATAATTAATAATTTAACCCATAAAATACCAGCTTAGTAAACCATTACACCACATCCACTCAGCAATAGCTGAGTGATGCATCCCACAAGCCACGCCTTAAAAAGTCGAGGCCCCCCAAAAGCATTGCAGCCCTTTCTCAATAGCACCTTGCAGACCCAAATTAAAAATATCAATGCCAATTTCTGACAAGTGCACATTATCCGATCTAAAAAGACCTAAAACCCAGCCTTCTAGATCAATGTGTCTATAGGACACACCACCAAGCAATGGAAAGAATTTTTCCATTGCTCTATTGATCCTCTTCCGAATTTTTTCACAAAACGAATTTTCTTTGAAAGACCACACTAAGCGAGGCACAATATCGGAAAAAAACAAAACCGTGCCTGGCAACATGCATCTTAACAGTGACAAATCACGTTTCATTTCCCATAACAAATTACATGTTTTCACTTTACCAATATCATTCCCACCTAAATGTACAACCAAAATGTCAGGACAAGGCCATTTGACACATAAACACTGAATCTCCTGTAAAAAACTGCTCCAAACCATTCCTCTGATACCCTTCCAATAAACATGAACAGATGAAACATCAAACGATAAATTTTCAGTATAAGTTCTCTTTTCAGCTCTCTTCTGAGCCCAAAATATATAGGAATGTCCAATAATCCAAACTATTACCAGACTACCTGAAAAATAAAATAAAATTTAGACTGACAACAGCAAATCAGGTCTAATATATAACTTTGCTCTATGAGAATCCCAACGACCTATTCTTCTAATAATTGCGTCATCCAACCCTAACCTTGCTGCCTCAGTTGCTGCTCCTATCCTGAATGAATGTGAAGAAATTTTAAAAGAACTAAGTCCCAGAAACGACAAACACTTCTTAAGAACTGCACAAAATTGAAACTTGGTGAGAGGCGAACCATTCTTATGAATCAAAAAAGGACCAACAACAGCTGGCCTAACTGCAAGCCAATCATGAACCATCTTAACTGGACAGAGATGTGAACCAGACCAAGCATTTAATCTTATGATTCTACCCCTACCAAATTGATCCGTCTTAGAGCGCTTCAACAAAATTTCAACAGAATCCATATTTAAAAGCACATCAGAAACATCTAAACCCGAAGAAACGTAACGACTAACAGAAACTAATTCCCCGATCCTCAAAGCTGCAAAAAATGCCAATAGAAAACTTGTACGAAAAAGTAAAACTTCAAATGAATCACTACAAACTGAAGGTAAAACCTCAAACAATCTACCCAACATCTCCACAGAAATAGGTCTTCTATTATCTACCCCTGAAAATTTTTTACGGTAACCCTTTAACATCTGCTTAATCTGGAAATATGCAGACACCGGTTTCCTACCATAAATCTTCTGAAAAAACGAGACTCCTGCCAAAATCCTTGAAACTGATGAAAAAGACAAGCGTTTATCAAATAAATTAGCGACAAATAAAATTCCACAACCCAAGTCATCCATATCACTATCTACAGAATTTACAAACAATAACCAATCCCTCCATGCGGCTGCATAAGCAGCCCATGTTCTAGGCGCCACGGATTGTCTAATAGATTCGGATACTAATCCCATATAATATCCCAGAGATGCCGAGGACAAGGAAATCCCTCCAGATCCGCTTCTGGTGCCAGCTTCCGAAATTTGACAAACTGAAATCGAGATAGAGAATCAGCTAAGACATTCAATTTACCTTCAACGTATTTAGCTTTAACCCAAATATTCATTTTCATACAACATAAAACAAAATGTCTTAACAACTTAACTACTATCTCGCATTTAGATGATAAAGTATTAATCGCGAACACGACACCCTTATTATCAGAATTAATTAAGATCCTTTTATTCTTAAAATAACTTCCCCATAAAACAATCGACACTAGCACAGGAAAAAATTCTAAAAGAACAATATTACGTGTTAATCCATTACTGATCCAAGAAGCAGGCCAGGCTTCAGAAGACCATTTACCATCCCAATAAGCACCGTAACCAAAGCTACCAGCAGCATCTGTAAATAAACCCAAAGCCTGAGCCTCGACAAACTCCTCTTGCCAACAACTAGCCCCATTAAAATTTTCCAAAAATTCCAACCAAATAGCCATGTCTTCTTTCAAACTTCTAACTAACCTAATATGTGAACGAGGGGATTTAAGGCCTCTGGTCGAAAAATATAGATGCTTAGAAAAAACTCTACCCATAGGTATTATCCTACATGCAAAATTTAAAGAACCCAATAAAGATTGCATCTCCTTTAATGAACATTTCTCTTTCCTTATTAATGACACCAACAAAAACCTGATCTTATCTAATTTATCAGTTGACAAACGGAATTCCATGTTAATAGAATCAATGACAATCCCTAAAAATTCTAGACAAGTACAGGGCATAACCGTCTTTTCTTCTGCTACTGGGATACCAAACAACTCACAAACCTTTAAAAATTTAAACAACAACTCTGCGCATAAACTAGAACCAGAATCACCAACAAATAAAAAGTCATCTAAATAATGTAATAATCCTCCATCTGGAACTAATGATTGCAACACCCAATGAAAGGTTGAAAACGCTTCAAAATAAAAACACGATAAAGAAAACCCCATAGGCAAACATTTGTCAAAGTAAAACCCGCTATCAAACTGAAATCCCAAAGAATTAAAACCAGACGGCCTTACTGGCAATAGGCGAAACGCAGATTTCACATCTGCCTTTGCCAACAAAGCCCTGTTTCCAAAACGTCTTACTAAAGACAATGCATCATCAAAAGAAGCATACTCCACAGAGGCATTAGACTTGTCCACCATATCATTGAGAGAACCTTTTTTAGGAAATGATAAATGGTGTACCAGCCTAAATTCACCCGGCTCTTTCTTTGGGACCACTCCCAGAGGCGATAATCTGAAATTCAAAAAAGGAGGATTAGAAAAAGGCCCTGCTATTCTACCAAGGTCTAATTCCTTCTGTAATTTAATCCGAGCTACTTCTTTCAATACATCAACAGATTTTAAATTATCTACCCAACAGCAACCTTCCCCTAAAAATTCCGGAACCTCAAAACCAAAATAAAAACTATCAAAAATTAACTTAGCCATCGCTTGATCGGGGTACAGCCTTAACCAAGGAAGCATTTCTGAAAGCTTCACTGGCGTCCAGGCTTTTTGAAACTTGTTCCTTAGTCCCGGGTTGCTGTTGGATAGATTGAGAGTTCCTTTTGAAACATCTCGACATAGGATGAGATCCGCCACAAAAAGAACATTCATGTTTGTAGCGGCAATTTGCTGACCATTTACAAGAAGCTTCATTAAAAGCGAAGCAAACCCCTTTTCTCATATTATTATGTTGAGACGATTGATTAACAGATTTAGGCTGAAAAGGCTTCTGAGGCAACATTAAATTTACCCACAGCCCTATATCTTTAACACCCCATTTAAGTGATGGATGAACCGCCAATTTTTGACGGAACACCTCATCGTATTGATACCAAGCCATACCGCTAAAATTGCGGTACGCTTCTAGGATAATATCCAAATGTTGAAAAAGGCCAGAACAATATTCTGGGTGTTTTTCACCAAGGACTGCAGCATAGATACAGAAGGCTTGAAGCCAATTATTAAATGATCTTGGCATAGAACGCTTTCTATCATCATCAGACTTATCATCTTTCTTTTCACGAACAACATGCTCCTTTGCAGATGGCAGAAGAGACATAACATCAATATATTCCATCCTCCAAATTCGCTCCTTAATGCCGGGAGCCAAATGATACCCAAGGGGCGAAACCTCGCAAACCATCGCCTCCTTCACACACAATTCATTAACTCCAACACCTTTTTCCAACACCGGCAAGGAACTAACTGCAGCATTACCAGTGGTAACCTGCTTTTTATTATTCAACCAAACGTCAGACGCTGTGTGGGGCGTTTGCCTACTAGCCACTTCGGCCAGCAGCTTGACCAGCCCAGACAACAGCGTGGACTCAGACACAGACGCTACATGGAAGATCTCACCATCTGTTTGATCCTCCTGGAAGACTCCAGAGGCAGACTTCAATCTTCTGTGAGTGCTTGGAGATGGCTCAACCCCAACATGGGGGAGCCCCTCAACAAGCTGCCCCACTACTGCTTGGCTGCTTGAAGGTCCTGTTCTGGCATCTGTCTTCAAACTTCTGTGGCCACTTGGAGACGGCTCAACCCCAATAAGGGGGAGCCCCTCAACAAGCTGGCCAAACACAGAAGCGTTGCTATAATGATCCATGCTGCTGGCTTCTTCTGCTGCAGGTGGAACGCAGCGATCCCTGGCTCCGCCCCCTCTCTGCTGGACCCATGTGACATCCTCTTCCTGCCTTCTTGCCGGCGCGGCGCTCTGTACAGCAGGCTCTACTCTCCTGGAGGACCGGCGACGTGACCTGCTGCTTGTTCTTGCCGGCGAAGCGCTGTCTCTTCTGTTTCGCCGGCGCACCACTTCAGGAGGAGGAGTATAGGCGCTCCTAGACTTCCGAGCTCTTTTGCAAGGAAGCGCCAACAACTCCTCCTCCTTCTTCTGGCCGGCCACGGCATCTACATCTGCGACGACCGGCGCTGCTGCATCTTCGTCCTCCGGCTCTTCTCCCCTCCGCGGCGCTTGATTCAGGCAACCTCTAAGCCACTCTTCTCCTCCGGCGCTTTCAGCCTTCAAGATCAGCTGGCGAAGTAGCTCTTCCATGGCGCAGGTCAGCAGACGATCCAACGCAGCTCCAGCGCAGCTCAGGTCCTCTTCAAACTGGCACCTTAGCACAGCCAGGTGCCGCATTTTAAGCAGTCCAGCTTCCCGCCACCAGGAGCAACAGCGAATCAAATCCAGGATTTCTCCCCCAGCAACCGTGACAACCAATCAGGATGGACCAACCCTTCAGTCAAGCTCTGTATCAAACCAGCTGGAACCGGTTTTTTTCTTCACTCAGGTAAAATTCCAATCCTGAGGTAGATTTACCTGATAATAAAAGAAAAAGGGGGGGGGGAGAGAGAAACAGCCAAAAATACCCCAAACTGCCCTAAAATTAAATAAAGTGTATGTGCCCCCATGTGTCCCCCAAGCTAAACGCTCTGGGGGGCCTAAACATTCTTTAAGGATTTATTCTCTGTTTTTTAAACTTTTGAAATTAAATGTAATTTAAGATTTTGTATAGCTACTGAGCTATTCAATGAAATGTATCAGTATATATCTTCTGTTTGTTCTTTTCCTTATTTCTCTGTCTATGTTCCATCCTTCAAGTGCTCTATTAGAATTGTGACAGAGAGCTGAAGTAGAAAAGACAAACCCCCTGAGCTGCCAGCCTGAAGAAAATCTAGCAAAGCAATTGGAACAATGATTGAGGGCAGGGGCATAGCTAAAGGCTAATGGGCCCTGGTGCAAGAGTTCAGCTTGGGCCCCCCCCCTTCCCTCAGCGCTGGTGCACCTAGCTTGTCTGCCGGCTAAGTCAAAAATTGACCCCCCCCATGCCAAATTCTCACCCTAACCTTTTCCCTCCTAACATTACGTATATCACTACAGAACATACAGGGTAAGGCTACATTCACACCACAGTTGTTTTGTGGACCCATTCACTCAGATGCGGACCCATTCACTTAAATGGGTCAGCAAAAAATGCGGATAGCACACTGTGTGCTGTCCACATCTGTATGTCCATTCCTATTTTTGGCAGTTTTGCAGACAAGGATAGGCATTGTTACAGTGGATCCGCAAAAAAAAATGGATGCCATATGGAACATCATCCGTTTTTTTTGCGGATCCGCAATTTGCAGACTGCAAAACACAACGTTCGTGTGAATGTATCCCCATACCTCTTACATCCAGTGACGTCTCCTCTGATGTAGATGTTCTCTTTCCTCATCTTCTCCTTTCAGACCATACGCCATTTTTCAGCCATTTCTCATCTCTGCAGTTTGACAGAAAAAAATCTTAGTTTATTACTTTTCCATCATCCTCCCGTCTTTTGGACAAATCATCCTACCACCCCCAGTACTGTGCCACTAGTACCACACAGATAGTGCCCTTCAATAATTATTGGCACACAGTGTCCTACAATAACTGCGCCCAGCAAATAGTGTCTCTGACAGTAATAGTGTGAACATAACGTCCCCCAGAAATAACTGCGCTGATACTGTGCCAGGGTACCCCACACAGTAATAGTGCCCCCCAAAGTCCCAACTAATAATTCTCTGCCAGAGTGCACTTGTTAGTAATAGTGCCCCCAACAATACTAATGTCCTCACTGTGCCCCAGAAGTAATAATGCTTCCAATGTGCCAGTAAGAAGTGCCCCCATAGTGCACCCCAATAATATGCCAGTAAGAAGTGCCCCAATAATGTGCCAGAAGTGCCCCCAAAATTTCCCCCAATAATGTGCCAGTAAGAAGTGTCCCCATAGTGCCCCTCAATAATGTGCCAGTAAGAAGTGCCCCCATAGTGCCCCCCAATAATGTGCCAGTAAGAAGTGCTCCCATAGTGCCCCCCAATAATATGCCAGTAAGAAGTGTCACCATAGTCCCCCCCAATAATGTGCCAGTAAGAAGTGTCCCCATAGTGCCCCCAATAATGTGCCAGTAAGAAGTGCCCCCATAGTGCCCCCCAATAATGTGCCAGTATCAAGTGCCCCAATAATGTGCCAGTAGTGCCCCCAAAATTTCTCCCCAATAATGTGCCAGTAAGAAGTACTCTCCCCATTGATTCCCCCCACAAAATGATGTGCCAGTAAAAAGTTTCCCACCCCCATAGATGCCCCCAAATCATGTGCCAGTAAGAAATGCCCCCCAGGGCCCCCATGTGCCAGTAAGAAATGCCCCCAGTGCACCCAAATGCCAGTAAGAAATGCCCCCAGTGCCCCCAAGTGCTAGTAAGAATGCCCCAGTGCCCCCAAGTGCTAGTAAGAAATGCCCCCAGTGCCCCCAAGTGCTAGTAAGAAATGCCCCCAGTGCCCCATGTGCCAGTAAGAAATGCCCCCCAGTGCCCCATTTGCCAGTAAGAAATGCGCCACAGTGCCCCCATGTGCCAGTGAGAAATGCCCCCCAGTGCCCCCATGTGCCAGTAACAAATGCCCCAATGTGCCAGTAACAAATGCCCCCAGTACCCCCATGTGCCAGTAACAAATGCCCCCAGTGCCCCCAATAGAGCTCCGGTCCGTGATTGCACCAATAAAAAAAACAAAACACTTATACTTACCTCCATTGAGCTGGCAGCGATGCGATGCAGGCCTCTTCCGGCCTGTGTCCTGCGCTGTACGGCTCAGGTGGCACGATGGCGTCGGCCTGAGCCGGCCTCTGATAGGCTGCAGGCCTAGTGCCTGTAGCCTATCAGAGGAACGGGCAGGGGAGACACCTTTCCCTCCCCTGCCCCGCAGCACAGGCATCTGTTTCGCCGTCCTGAGGACAGCGATACAGATGACTATGGAGATGAGCGCTTCCACAATGGAAGCGCTCATCTCCCGCTGCCATGCCGCTGGCGTTGCCCCCCAACTGTGCGCAGGGCCGCGCCGCACCTTGCCTAATTGGTGGTGCGGCCCTGCAAGTGGCAAGGAGGGGGGGCCCTAGGGGCCCCCCTGGCTTAGGGGCCCATTTGCAACTGCGACAGCTGCAACCCCTATAGCTGCGCCACTGATTAAGGGGATTTCTGGATCCATGTGAGGTACAGGGTTGGTTGAGGTTGATGTCTGTTTATCATTTTTCACATTGATCAAGGGAAAATCCTTACAGGGTACCTATGCATAGATCAATCCAGCTGCTGTATTCACTTCTAGATTACCGCTAATTTCTTTGCTACTCCTAAATTTGCCATTTAAAACAATGGCAAGAAGAGGCAGAGAGTGTTATTAACAAAAACTTTTGATTTTCACCTGATTACAAGTCGGAAACTGACTCAGATTCTGGCATGTAGTACAGAAAGTAGCCAGTAAACTCTAACAGTATGTGCTTAATTTGCTGATGCAATAAAGTGGCATTTGCGCAAATGCCACTACATCCCACAAGCAGCACAGTCTGGGCATGATCTGTGAGAAGACCAATGCATTTCAATTTCTGAGATACATACTATACTTTTTGCCTTTTAAAGGGGTTGTTTCACTTCAGCAAATGGCACTTATCATGTAGTTAAAGTTACTATAAGGCACTTACTAATGTATTGTGATTGTCCATATTGCTTGCTTTGTTCCATCTCATTATACACTGCTTGTTTCCATGGTTACAGACCACCCTGCAATCCATCAGCTGTGGCTGTGCTTGCACACTATAGGAAAAAGCACCAGCCTCTCTGGTGGCTGGGATTGCAATAGTGCGCATAGGCCAACACGGAAACATGAATTGTATAATGAGATGGAAACATGAATCCAGCCAGCAAAGGAAGCAATATGGACAATCACAATACATTAGTAAGTGTCTTGTATTAACTTTCTCTACGTGATAAATGCCATTTACTGAAGTGAGAGAACCCCTTTAAGATGCACCAGCCCATAAGACTCACCTATGTTTTTGAAGAGGAAAATAAGAAAAGACCTCCGACCTCAGATCAGACCAGGCAGTGAAAATCAGACGTCAGCTCAGACCCCCAATAAGATCTCAGATCAGACCCCCAGTGTTAATAGGACCCCCAATCAGACCTCAACTCAGACCCCCAATGTTAATAAGACACCCAATCAGACCAAAGATCTGACCTCCATTGTTAATAAGACCCACAATCAGACCCAGCTCAGAACCCCAATGTTAATAAGACATCAGATCTGACAAAAAATAAATCAACTCAACTCTCCTGTTTCAGGCACTACCAACGCTCTTGAAACCCAGCACTCTTCCTGACGCACTGTGCTGTGACCTGACATTGCATAGCCTGAGGTCACAGAGCGCACTGACTTCCTCACACTGTGCGCCGGTTAGGTGAAAGCCAGGTAGCGGGGAGTACACAACCAGCACAAGGAGTGCTGCATTCACCGTTCCCCAGTCCTACTGTACTAATGAGCGCTCCCATAATGGAAGTGCTCATTAGTAATTTCCCTATAAGACACACTTACATTTTTCCCCTTTATAGGTAGACTAGCTGAAGGACCCGGCTTCGCCCGGGTATATTTAATTTATTTCATTTACTGTTTGTGTGTGTGTGACGTTAAAAGATATCGAAAGTGACCTCTACAGTGCCTGCCCCTTTAACAGTGACCTCTACAGCAGCCTGCCCCTTTAACAGTGACCTCTACAGCAGCCTGCCCCTTTAGCAGTGACCTCTACAGCTGCCCGGCCCTTTAACAGTGACCTCTACAGCGGCCCGCCCCTTTAACAGTGACCTCTACAGCTGCCTGCCCCTTTAACAGTGACCTCTACAGCTGCCTGCCCCTCTAACAGTGACCTCTACAGCAGCCCACCCCTTTAACTGTGACCTCCACAGCAGCTAGAGTGGCCACTGTCTTCACCCCAGAAAGCCAGACCTCACCGGCCATTCCCCCAAACGTGAAACAGTGCCCCCAGTTCCCATGAAGACACACCACTAAACATGAGGCCACGCCCCCTGGCTCCGTGAAGACACGGAGGAGAAGCTATCTGAGTGTGAGCTACTGAAAGGGTGGACATCCCTGTGTCTGTCCAGGCACTGCGTCGGACAGAGAACAGGTAGCCAGAAAACTGGATTGTCCAGCCTTAAGCCGGACATCTGGCCACCCTAACATCAGCCTGGCCCTAGGGTGGCCAGAGGTCTTGTTTTAGGCTGGACATTCTGGCTTTTGGACTCCTTGTCCTCTGTCATGCGGAGGGCCTGGATGGACACAGGGATGTCCTTTTGAACAGTTCACTCTCAGCAGCAGCACTGTGCAGTCTGAGCAATGAGCTGCAGGGAGAAAGTCATCCTCTCCCCACCCCTGCAGCTGAAAGAAGGTGATTTTTACCTATATTTTTAATCCCGGTCAATTGTGGCACGGAAGGGGCGTGGCCTGACTGAGTCAGGAGCGTGACTTAGTGGGATCTGGGGGTGGGGCTTTTAAGTCCTTCTTTTGACGGTGGCCTGAATTACAGGTCGATGCCATAGTAATTTAGGAGGAAGGTGGGTAGCAGTGGAAGAATACATCTTTTATCACTACTGAACAGTAAATATGTGAAATTTACATTATATGAGGTAATGGTTGATGATGAATTAGTCTAAAACATAAGTTATATTTATGGTAACCGGAATACCCCTTTACCATTGTCATCCACAGTGCTCTGCCTCTTTAATGCAGACCTACAGCAGTGAACTGGCTAGGTTGTCATAGAAACCTGGTGTTTGGAGACTGCCTGTGAGCTTCTATTGGCTGATAAGGGTCATGTGACCAGGCTACTATTGGTTAATGCATTTTTTGGGAATATCTCAGGAACGGTACGTCCTGGAGAGCTGAAAACTGTTCTAAAACCTTCCCGGACACCTGATGTACATTAGCGGACATACACACACACATACACACACACACACACACACATACACTCAGCTTTATATATTAGATTTTACACTAGGCTCTGCGCTATAAAGCTTGGCTGCTAGATTTAGCATTTTGTTTCTAGTAGCAAAGCAATAAAATACTCTTACCATCCTGTCAGTCCCCTGACTTCCTACACCTTGATACTAGCATCACTTTGACCAGCGAATTGTAATGTCTAACATTTTAGGCTGAAGACTGGGAACACATAAAGTGGACACTCTGATGGGACGTCTTTGTTTTTATATTATTTGAATGCTGAAGCGGGATTCTCTTTAATTCATATACCACCTGTGCATTTATCTAATAACCCTTTTCCCTCTAAACAGTGTAATTGCTTATAAGCGTGTATCCCTCAAAATGGTAATAAAAAGAGATTTAAAAGAATATACAATATACATTTTTAATAAACACATTTTATTTTACACGCTTTGACTTTTTACAATGAATAGAGGAAAGCATACAGAGAGAAGCTCACGTATCCAAAAAGGCATATATTTAAGAATACATGTACTCTGGTGTCAGTATAATGACTATAAAGATAGCATCTGCATCCTATGTCTTGGCGTTTTGAGGGGGCATCAATGCCCCTCTGTCCAATAAGTGCAGATCTGTTTTATGGAAATTGAACAATAATAAAGGTAGATAAAATTATTTCTCTAAAGAAATGAATATCTCATGTAATTCATGAATGTACTACTATACAGTGTGATATTTGCATTTTACAAATTGGACTCTTTGGTACAGACCTCAGGAGCGTCAAGCTGTGTCTTTGAATATGGGCCTAATGTGGTTTTCCTTTCTTATCTCAAAAATATCATACATTTCACACTCTGTTGTATAGCTAACATTGAAGTTTCATAGGGAAGACATTACAAGACTTAAAGCCTTAGGCATCGCCGTGAACATGGACCCTAAGGTACCTTTGGTATATATTATCAACCAAAGTTGTGTCATCATTTGGTGCCCCTGTGAATCATATGAGCTGTGCTTCCTTTGAAGAATAGGTGCATAGCTCCTTGAAGTGATCCTCCAATTCAGGGGCACAAAATTCACATGAACTAGGGAATGAACACAACACTTACATGATGCCCTCCTTTTCTTCTTTTCAGCAAAAGATTTGCCTATTTCCAGGCTCTTCCTTTGCTATCCTAGATGGCTGCACCCCTTCTCAGACTACCCGATGTGCATTTGGTAGTCCAGGACACTTCCTACTGTCCTCAGACTGGCCTGTGCTGCTCACATTACCAGTGCAGGCCTAGCCGAGGGCAGGACTGAACAAGCAGGAAGTGTCTTGGACTAATGGTTCACAGTGCACCAGGTAGTCTGAGAAGCCGTGTGGCCACCTTGGATGACCATAGAGGAGTGCAGGAATCAGTGGATCTGCAGTGGATGAGATGAAATGACGTGTTGGAGCTTAGCATAATGATTTTTTTTACTTTCATTGAAACTGTGAGAAGGAAAACTCATGTACTGCGGTAGGGATTATTAATCCATACAACCTGGCCATGTAAAGAGGCCTTTAGTGAATCTAAAATTAGCTGTATTATTCCCAAGTATAATGAATCAATAATTCTGTTTCTCTACTTAATAGATTGGTAAGAAGTTTGACCAGTTGAAGAAAACTTATATTGATGTCCTGCCTAGTCTAAAAATGCACAAAGAGCAAATCAATGAAAGATATCAATTTTTCATCAGCATAAATGTACTTTAACTATTGAATGTGAATATTATTATTTGATCCCGTAGAGACCATATTTAGAGGAAAGCTGAAACAGGTTTTTAGGTGGTTTGGAAAAAAATTCCAGGCTGTTTGAGAGTCAGTGAGACAGCAAAGACCAGCTTGCCTGTTAAAGGGAACCTGTCATCTCCGAAACACTCCCTGAAATAGAATAAGTGTTGTATAGTGTAAGTGATGCTGAATCCGAATATGTAAGTTTTATCTTCATACTCACTTCCATTCTGACGCTGTGCTCCCACAAACCTGCAGTAAAATACATTCACAGGACTCTTCTTTGAGTCCTCTCCATTATGTGAGTGAGCACCGGAGTCCACTGAGTGCACTTTACTGCTGGTTTGTGGGAGCACAGCGTCAGAATGGAAGTGAGTATGAAGATAAAAATTACATATTCTGATTCAGCATCACTTACACTATACACCACTTACTCTAGTTCAGGGGGTGTTTCAGAGGTGACAGGTTCCCTTTAAAGTTGCAGATGCAGCATATTGTGTATCTTTAATTCCCAATAGCCAACTTCAGTTATCAAGTCAAGAGCTATATTAAGTATTTTATGTACATTGTGATATGGCAAAATCCTGGGAAACATTTATACAGAAGCAGAATGAAAGGACGTATTGTGTGACTGTTGTGTGACATTCCTGATATGACCTTATGTAAAGTGGTCAGATTTTACCAAGGATCTTTTTGTCCTGTGTGTGGTGTACATGACTTCCCACTCAAGGACAGGCAAAAGAAGCAGAAAGACACAGTGCCACTCAAGAACAGAGGTTTTACTGAACTCACGTGGGGCAACAAGCTTGGTGGTGGCAATGTTCTTACAAGAGGCAACATATGGTGACAAGCTCACTGGTTATAACAGTCTCTTGTTGAGGGCACAGGCTTAATAAACATACAGGGCAAGATTTATCAAGGCTGGCACTTTCTGCTCCGGTCTTAATATCCCCTGTGCAGCTGGAGGATGTGCCTAATTTATGATGAAGCACAGGCCCTGTCGTAAATTAGGTGCATCCTTAAGCAGTTCCTTCACCTAAACAGAAATCTATGGCAGCTCTTACGTGTCATAGATTTCTGGCGTTATTTGCACCATAAAACTGGTGTAAATGAAGATAAATTTGTCTTGGCTGTTGGCCACACCCCTTTCCCACACAAGCGACAACACTTTTGGAAAAGTGGGAGAGCGGCGCAAAAACAGGCGATTGAAACTTTTTTTTTAATCACAATTACACAGCTTTTTTAAAGCCACTTTTCAGGTACAAGAGAGATGATAAATGTCCTCCAGTCTCTTTAACTGTCAACAGGCTTAATTTATTTTCAGACTTTGCACTCAACTTTCCTGGGCAATGACAAACCTGCCCTAGAATGTCCCACTGATGCTGCTTGCTAACAGGTTGTAGCAACGCTCCACGTGGCACACTTACTGCTTAAAGGGAACCTGTCATCAACTTTATGCTGACCTCACTGAGGGCATGAGTGACAGAAATGCTGATTTCAGCAGTGTGTCACTCATGAGCTAAAAGTAAGTGGTTGCCGAGAACCAGCATCATAATCATTACAGCACAGGCCTTGAAAAGAGTCATATCTACCTGAGAAGAGTCATGGTTATTCATGACTTCCTGCTCTCCCTGCCTACCTCCTGATGATTGACAGTCTTCTACCTAGTTTTCTCCCTTTCTCTCTAGGAGAGAACTGCCAACCATCAGAAGAAGAGCGGGGAGAGCATGGGATTATAAATAACCATTACTCTTCTCAGGTAGATTTGACTCTTTTCAAGGCTTGTGCTACAATGATTATGATGCTGGTTCTTGGCAACCACTTACTTTTAGCTCATGAGTGACACACTGCTGAAATTAGCATTTCTGTTACTATTTTATGCTGCCCTCAGTGAGGTGAGCATAAAGTTGATGACAGGTTCCCTTTAAAGACCACAGAAACTCTGTCTCTGACAAACGCTATGCACAGATATCTACTGTGGTATCTCTCCTCTGGACATGCTCTCTGGACACACACAAAAAATAAAAGCAATCAGCTCACCGGCTTTGCCAGTCCAGCCTTAGGATCCTTAGGAGAAGCAAATCCACTGTAGAAACAAAGTAGTGGGTCCAGCACTCAGGTCTTGAATAAAATCATACATTTTTTATTTCAAATATTTTTTTAAAAAGTCAAAAATGGCACACAGCAGGACATCTGTGGGGGCATTACACACAGACAGAGATGATCAGGGTCTCCTTAAACCCTGCAGCTCTTCTCCTGCCCCGAGACACCTGGCGGTCACGTTACCGCTAGGACTAACAAAGGCAGTGGCTCGGCCTCCTTCTCTCCCACCTGTGTTTGTGCAGTGCTCTCCTCCCGGCACAGGAGAAGGCAGAAGTGTCTTCTCCTCAGGGTCCCTGCTGTGTTTGACAGTCAGGACCTGACCTGCTCCTGCTAGATTGCAGGAGCTTTAATCCCAGCACTGTATTTAAGAGCTGGGATTAAAGAGCTGCCTGACCGTTTATATACATGCTATCTGCATGGGGTATGTGCAGATAGGATGTATATCTCAAGTGGGCAGTCGGGAAGGGGTTAAGCTGCATATATATGTGAATACTGCTGCAATACCCAATCTACTTGCGTGTATTAAGGTGAAATTGAGCACTAAACCTCAATAATCCATTAACCTATATTCAGTTTCCACATAGTTGCCATTTATATTTTTTTGGATTGTAAAATGTAATTAAACTAGTATATATGTGATTACTACAAGACACAGGGTAGGGCAGCAATCTACCTGTGTGTATTAAAGGGATTATCCCGTGACTAATGTAAAAAATGAAAATCAGACATCATATAGGACATGACAGTCTCTTTCTAACAAAGCTAGAACCAGGCCTGTACCTCACCTGGATCCAGAGGTCTCCCCATCCATTGCTCTGCTAGATTTATATCAAGCTGGTATCTCAATGGGAGTGTATTTTCTACTGCAGCTAAGGGGGCGTGTCCATGCGCTCCCTATCACAGCTCAGGAGGCAGTTGAAGGATAAAGCATTCTGACTCTGTGCTCCCACAAACCAGCAGTAAAGTGCACTCAGTGGACTCCGGTGCTCACTCACATAATGGAGAGGACTCAAAGAAGAGTCCTCTCAATGCATTTTACTGCTGGTTTGTGGGAGCACAGTGTCAGAATGGAAGTATGAAGATAAAAATTACATATTCGGATTCAGCATCACTTACACTATCAATGCTTACTCTAGTTCAGGGGGTGTTTCGGAGATGACAGGTTCCCTTTAAGGGCCCATTCACATGACCGTATTTACATTTCCGCATTTTTGCGGATAAGATGCGGAACCATACGGCCCCATTAATTTTGCATAGGAGAAAAAAAATGTGGAATGCACACCGTGTTCATTCCGCAGCCGTATCTCACGGAAGTTCTCCCTCAAAAAAAATAAAACATGTCCTATACTTGGCCACAAAATCACGTCCGTAGCCCCATTCAAGTCAATGGGTCCGCAAAATTGCAGAACGCTACGGAAGACTTTCCGTATGTCTTCCGTATTTTTGCGGATCCATTTCAGTATATATATATATATATATATGCATAAATGCATATGTGGCTCTAATCCAGCCCCCAAAATTGATACATTTTCCAGACTATAGTCTGGATCCAACTGGTTTCTTGCCAGAGGCATTTGATCATTTATCAGAGACAGCCATATTTATCTGATATTTATACAAAAGGAGTTTTTCGATGGAAAAGCTAATCACTATGGTACAGGAACAGCCAGTGCTATGGGACACCAGATCCGACCAGGTCCGCAAGGATCGGTTGTGGTTGGAGGTCGCTGAAGAAGTTATGCCAGAGCAGTGGGAGAAATCCTCTTCCAAAGGGAAAAGAAATCTGGGTAAGTAAATATATGTATATTTTAAATGTAATTTTATGTCATGTTATTTAGTTTTGTACTGACATAATGCTCGTGCAATCATATATTCATGTGCAGTCTGGCTAGGCCAGAGATTTCTTACTTGAGCCTAGCCAGCCTGCACATGAATATATTATTGCACGAGCATCATGTCATTTCTTGCACACATGTATGCATGCATGTCTTTCTATGTCATGTTATTTTTGTATGTACTGACATGATGCTCATGTAATCATATATTCATGTGTAGGCAGGCTAGGCCCAAGTTTTCATACCTGGGCCCAGCCAGCCTGCACATGGAATTCATGATTGCACTAACATCATGTCATTTTTCTTGCACACATGTATGCATTCACTGTAAATTTTTATATATTTTATTATATTTATGTTTAATTATTATTATTTTTTTAATTTTAGTGAAAACTATAAAAACACGCTGAAACAGCGCACATGATCAGTTTAAAAGAGAATGGTAATCAAAGGGAAAATCAGGCGACGGTGGCAAAAAAAAGAAACCTTATATTTACACACGTTTCCTAACTTTTTTGACGCCTGTATTCACCCTCAAGGAGTAAGTATATATAATATAATTTATTATGTATAGTGCATTATAATTATTGAAGTATTACAAAAACTCATTTTTTTTTGTAGGACAGTTGACAATCTGGAGTAGGAGCAACCTGGACCTAGCTACAGGGTCCAGATGTCCCCGGAAGCTGCCTCCTCTCCTGCCCTTACCCCCCCCGCCCCGCACCCATAAATATTGGCTTCCCCCATTGAGGAAGTTGAGCCACTGGAGGTTTCTCAAAGACCTCCAAAACGGCGTGGAGTTTCCGCCAGGGCTCTTCCTAGACAGAGCACTAAGGATTTGATTGACACTCAGGTCTTGGAGTATCTGTCCAGGAACAAGCCCGCCAGCCGTGGGGACAAGCTAATGTTTGGACTTGGGCCATTACTAGATGATGTGCCCAAGGACAGGCATTCTTTGTGCGTGTCCTCAGTGGCTTCCCTTTTGGGGCTTTTTGCAGGGCCGACTGTCCCAACGGGGGTAGTCAGTTTTCTGAACCAAGCACAGAAACAGATGTCCCAAACAACATCTGTTTCTGTGCCTCCCCTTCCAACCTACCCCCCCCACACAACCTCCTCCACCCCACCCCCCCAATCTTAACCTGCTACCCCCTACTCCTATACCAGGGACCTTTTTAATTTATAAATTTATAATTTAATAAATTAAAAAAAAAGTTATATTTTATAATAAAAAATGTTTTTTTTCTTACAAAAATTTGTCTGTTTTTATTTAATACTTAGAATGTGGCAGTGGTCAGTATGACCACTATCGAATGGATGCTGACCCTTGTGATTTCCACTATTTTTGTGGAACATACATGTTCAGCGCACAATAAAGATTGCACATTTTTAAATATATAATTGTAAAGCAAAAAACGATATCCAAATATTTTTACCTAAAGAAAGTAGAATATATACTACTTTCTGCAGGTAAAAAAAAAATTTAATATTAGGCCACTTTCACACCTATGGCGCGGAGCTACGGCAGGCTGTTCCAGTGTGTGAACAGCCAGCCGGATCCATGCTGCCGCAGGTGAACGGGTGTGGTCAGAACTGCGCGACAGTACCTTTCACTGTAATAATGGGTAAGTGCTGTTGATCCGTCCGCATCAAGTCAACCCCTGCCGTGTGGATTTTTGAAAGATAAATCAACATTAGGGATGAGCGAACTTTTGAAAAGTTCGGTTCGCTTCGCTTCGGCGAACTTTCGTGAAGTTTGGATTCGTACGAACCGAACCTAAAACGAACCTTGCTATAACGGCTAAATAATTGCTGCTACAATAATGGGAGTCTGATAGGGCATAGTTTCGTTTACTTGCAGTTGCTATTACAATGAAAAAAGTGGAAAAAATCCAAGTGACTTCAACAACGGCAACGCAAAATATACGCATATTTGAGAATTTACACTAATGCTTACGCTAATGCGAACATTCCCGCACAAATAACGAACATACAGTCTAGCGTTGTCAAAGGTACGCTACTTAACTGAATGAATATGTACGCATTAGCGTACGCATACACTGCGTCTGCGAACATTCCTACTCAAGTAACGAACATACAGTATAGCGTTGTCAAAGGTACGCTACTTAACTGAATATGTACGCATTAGCGTACTCATACACTGCGTCTGCGAACATTCCTACTTAAGTAACGAACATACAGTCTAGCGTTGTCAAAGGTACGCTACTTAACTGAATATGTACGCATTAGCGTACTCATACACTGCGTCTACGAACATTCCTACTCAAGTAACGAACATACAGTCTAGCGTTGTCAAAGGTACGCTACTTAACTGAATATGTACGGATTAGCGTACGCATACACTGCGTCTGCGAACATTCCTACTCAAGTAACAAACATACAGTGTAGCGTTGTCAAAGGTACGCTACTTAATAATGTACACTAATGCGTACGCTAATGTGTATGAATTCATAAAATGCGTGTACACATTAGTGAACATTCTCAAATATGCTCGGTAAGGTTCGGTTCGCTCATCCCTAATCAACATGTAGTTTTTTCATTCAGGCTGCCTCTCGGCAGAGGTTGTCCTGCGGCCAGATCCACAGCCCACCCACATTTCAGTGAAAAGGAATTGGAACGCAGTTCTGACCACACACGTTCACCTGCGGTGGCAATGATCCGGCCGGCTGTTCACACACTGGAACAGCCTGCTGGAGCACCACGCCGTAGGTGTTATAGGGGCCTCATATTACATGTAAAACCTTCTTCAAGAACAACCATATGCGGACCGCAATAAGGCCATGGCAGAACTGTCCTCTGGCCATATTTCAGCCAGTATATATGGTTCTTATGCACAGATATTGACACCACGAATTATGTAATTTCGAATGTAATATTGCCTTGCCTATTCAATGCAAGAAAGTAGTGCATGCACTACTTTCTTGCGTGTTGAACTGACATTTATGGAACTTGGGCCCTATTTTAGACTCATGCACACGAACGTGTGCCACCCATGCTGTGGGCCGCAAACAGTGGTCCATAATGCACGGGCACTGACCGTGGGGCCACCACATGAGGATCGCTGAGCCATTCACTTTAATGGGGTCCACAAACTGCATCCAAGGTTCAGCACTGTCAAAAAGTAGTGCTTGCACTATTTTGCAGTGCAGAGGCACGGCCATAAACACCATGGAAGCACATTATAGTGCTCCTGTGGTGTTCATAACCGTGACTTTGCTCCGCATCTGCCAGATCACTAACCTATTGAAGAGAATGGGTTCATGATGCGGGCTATACACGGCCGGTGCACATTTTTTTATCATGTGGACCTGCCGTATGTGTCCCGCAATACGTGCATGGCCGGCAAACGCTCGTGGCCATGAGGCTTTAATAACACTGGTCAACAGCCAAAAAGGTTCCGACATGAATATACTAATTTTGGGGTGCTGAGATCGAAAATGATGTTCAGATTTTGAAATTGGCTCTAATTTTCAAGATATAGACGTACTTTCTATATTTCTCACAGCCTGTGATACAATACTGGGAAAAGTTTGCATCATCAGTATTGCATCATCAACTGGTATATTGCATCATCTTAGAATGACCAATAGAAGGATATAAAAGACCATGGGGGAGATAATCAAAAACTGGCTAACAGTAAAACTGTCTTAGTTTCCAATGGCAACCAATCAGAGATCAGCTTACTGCTACTGGTAAAATGAAAGCTCCACTCTGATTGGTTGCCATAGGCAACAAAGACATTTTTACTGTTAGACAGTTTTATCTCCCCCCATGTGATGCAATCCTAACTAAAATTTCATAACACAGCTTTATATATTCTCCCTTTATCAGTCATCCAGCAATTGTTACAGTTCGTATTACGTCTTTCAGTCTGTATACGTTCATTACAGTTAGGTTTATATCGTTCAGCCTATTTACGTTTAGCGATGCCTCGGACCTGCCATAATAAAGCAGATAATTTCTGCTATATATGTGGTGAAGTCACCTTTTCATCACAGAAGCGAAGTCTGACTCCTTTGGTAAAGAAAGCCTACCACTTGTATTTTGGCTGCAAAATAGGAGATCAGGACAAGAGTTGGGCTCCACACACATGCTGTAATAGATGTTCATCATACCTCAGACAGTGGTTGAACGGGAAGAGACAATCTATGCCTTTTGCAGTGCCAATGATCTGGAGAGAGCCATCTGACCATAGTGACAATTGCTACTTCTGCAAGGTGCCTCCAATTGGGAAAGGAATTTCGAAAAAAAAGAAGTGGACTTTACGGTACCCAAATATTCCATCTGTGATAAGTCCGGAAGTTCATTCAGAAGAACTGCTAGTTCCAAAAGCACCAGAAACATTCTCAGTTGATTCAACTGAGGAGGAGGAAGAAGAAGGATTATGTCATGAACCATCTACCTCATCAGATACAGATTTTATTGCATCAATCTCCACGGAACCACACCTGATATCGCAAAGTGAACTGAACGATCTGGTTAGAGATCTAGACCTGCCCAAGAGTAAGGCAGAGCTCTTAGGTTCCAGGCTTCAACAGTGGCATCTGTTAGCAGATGATGTTAGGATTTCTTTCTTCCGCGACCGTCAAAAGCATCTTGTCCAATTCTTCTTCATGGAAGGTGATCTTGTTGCATGCAATAACGTCTGCGGTTTAATGGAAGCCCTCAAAATCAGCTATAACCCCGATGAGTGGAGGCTATTTATCAACTCATCGACGCTAAGTGTTAAAGCTGTCTTACTGCACAATGGCAATTCACTACCTTCAGTTCCAATTGGTTATGCAGTTCACATGAAGGAAACATATAACAACATGAAACATCTGTTGAGATGCATAAACTATGATCAACATCTGTGGTACCTCTGTGGTAACTTGAAGGTGGTTGCGCTAGTGCTTGGTCTACAGGGTGGATACACCAAGTACTGCTGCTTCCTATGTGAGTGGGACAGTCGTGCAAGATCAGAACATTACAAGAAAAGAGACTGGCCACTCCGAAAATCACTGAAGCCAGGGACTAAAAATGTTATGTATCCAGCACTTGTTCAACCAACAAAGATACTGCTACCTCCATTACATATCAAGCTTGGTCTTATGAAGAATTTCGTAAAGGCGATGGATAGAAATGAAGAGGCATTCAAGTACCTCCTATGTAAGTTTCCAAGGTTAAGTGAAGCAAAGATAAAGGAAGGAGTCTTTATTGGTCCCCAGATTGGTGAACTTCTTAAAGATGATGAGTTTCATTGTTTACTGCTTGACAAAGAAAAGACTGCATGGGAAGCATTCCGTTTAGTCGTGACAAAGTTTTTGGGAAACACCAAGGCAGATAAGAGTTGAAGAGTTAGTGGAAAATCTCCTCAAGGCATATAAAAACCTGGGATGTAACGTGTCTTTAAAGATTCATTTCTTGCACTCTCATCTAGACTTCTTTGCACCAAACTGTGGAGCGGTGAGCGATGAACATGGTGAACGATTTCACCAGGAAATTGCGACTATGGAAAAAAGGTATCAGGGTAAATGGAACCCATCAATGCTTGCTGTTCAATAAACATAATTAATTTGTAAAAATTCTTAGATATGCCTGTAAATTGTAGTTAATTTCAGATAGAATTAAGTTTCCAATGAATATATTTCAAAAGTTTATGAACAGTAAACTTGCTTCCTTATGATTGCAGAAGTAATAAATATGTAGGCTATTATATTCTGTACAATTCACAAAACAGTAAAATGAGAACTCTTCGATATCATAGAAACTAGAGCCAATTAACATTTTTCCTTGTGATATTTGAATTCAGCACATAAAAATCATTAAGAAATGGATAATTTTATTTCTGAACCAAACAACTTTTGAAAATTTGTTGACCAGTGTAATTAGATGGGTCCTGAATCAACATGGCCACTGTTATAGAACGTGCTATGTTGAACCAAATTTATGGTCCAAAAGCACGTTCAATGACAGCATAGTTTTCAGGCTAGGGCTACACGTCTACAGTCGTAGCGCAACACCCGTCGCAGCCTGTATACAAGAGTAGCGGGGATCCTATATAGATGGAATCACTGCGCCTGTTGCAAGAAATCAAACATGCTTGTATTTTGAATTCCATGGCGATACTAATCATTTCTATTCAATCACCGCTACTCTGTGATAATGTCTGCGATGGTTATCGCGCTACAACTGTCGCCGTGTAGCCCTATAGCCCTGTAGCATTATGAGTATAATTAAAAACAATTTAAATAAAACACACATATGTTGTAATATTTTATTATACTGGCGATGGAGCATACAGCCCAAAAGACGATTGTTGCTGCGTTCATTCTTGTGTGGGCCTTGGATCCAGAAGGGCTGTACCTTAAAATATTAAGAATATTTAAAGGTTCAATAATTAGGTATTTGTCGGTTTGATGTATAAATATTTAAAAAATTAATTTTAAATATTTATACAAAAAACCTTAGCCCACAAGCCCACGTCAAGGGTCCTCATTATCTTGTGGGTCCCTAATCTAATCTAAAAAATGGGGAACTATCTATCTAAAAAATAAAATTTGCCAAATTTGATAATAATTTGGTCCAAAACCAAGATTAACGGGTACCAAGAATGCTGTCCAGCTGCCACGATAATGCACCCTCTTCACTAATGAAGTAATCAGCAAAGAGATCTCGAACTGCTAGTCCAGCCAATCCAGGTCTTCCATGCCGATTTCGGTCCAATTCCAAAGATTCCTCCGTTGGAAAAGGGGCCGCTTCAGGTTCAGAGGAAAGGTTGCATTACATGAGGAGATAATGCAAACCCCTCATCTGCCACGATTACAAATGGAACGACTGGAGCAGACGAACCTGGTAACCGCCTTAGCTCTGGCAGAGCTAGTTGGCCGTAACGAAGCCGTTTACCCATGGAAGAACAGAAGATGCGGGCGTCTGCTGTGCTTCCATTGGCCCCAATATCAACAATAATAAATCTGTAGTTACTGTCAGCTAAAGCCAACAGAACCACAGAAAAATATTGTTTATAATTAAAATATTGGGATCCTGAGTGAGGTGGCTTCTTCACACGAATGTGCTTACCATCCAACGCCCCGATGCAGTGTGGAAACTGCGCTGATTGATAGAACCCGTTGGCAATTTGCAGCCAATCTTCTGCCTTGGGTTGGGGCATCACCGCAGGTCTGAGTTGCTGTCACATAAGTTCACAGGTGTGACAGACAATCCGAGATATGGTTGAGATTCCCAGGAGGTACTCGTAGTGCAAAGACACAAACGAGTTTCCAGTCGCAAGGAACCTATGGAAAAAACAAACAAAAAATTATTAGTTCAGTTATCTTAAATACTTTGCGTAGAAGAAAAATAAAAAATGAATGACAGAAGGATAATAGCAACCAAGCTGATCAACTGGTTGGACCCACTCAGAATCTTGATAATACCATTATTATATCGTAGATATGATGTTAAAGAAAGGTGGTAGTATATAAGTGGTAAGTACCATAAGTCATACCAGGCACAAATTAGTGACCTCAAGATATGATTAGTCTTGTTAGTAAAATCCGCATGTTGCTTTATACGATGGTATCGTTATATTTGACAGTCACTCCTCTATTCAACCTTTGGATAATCCACAATTACGATACATGTACACAGAATTAGCGTATATTGTGTATGTTACCGCTCTAGTGAAGATGCAGTCACCGGGATCGTTAGGTGGTTCAAGCTGGTGTAGAGCGCGGGGTCCGACGTGGCGTCCCACGTGACTCACCGCGTCATGTGACTCATGAATTGTATAGCGGTCATGTGATCCACAGGTCCTTCATAGGTCCTAAAGGTAGGTATGAAGATAATATACCGGACTGTTGAATGGCTGGGCTGTACACCAAGCTTTCCAGTACAAATGTCCTTATACTGCGTGTGGACCTCAGTGATATA